>PVJO010006527.1:0-88823 GCA_004026905.1 Hystrix cristata
AAATAAATAAATAAATAAATAAATAACCTCCAAAGATGAAATATCGCTTTATTTTAAGAAATCAAAAAGGAAAATAAAATAGCACATGGTTAGGAAAGAGTAGTCAGATTGATTGTCAGTTAAAAATGTCTACGATGTGTAAAACTTAGACTCATGGTGAGCGCATAAATGACGAATTGATTAATTTTGATTTCCTACGGAGCTCACATCTTTCTTTGCTGATATCAAGTGATGATTCTGTATCACCTACTTATGTATCTCTTTTTAATGGAAGGATGGAAAGTTTTATAAAAGACTTTGATCCAATATTCATTAAATGTGTTTTACTTATAGGCTACCTGATACCAACAAAACGGCTTTAAGAAGACTGGCTAACTTCACATCATTGACTTCAACATTGTCCAATAGCTTTCTTCTGGTTCAAATTTAAACGTTTTAAATGACGGGTTCAAAGCACTTTTTTCAACCCCTATTTTCTTTTACTTTAGCACACACACATACACACACATGCACATACACACAAACACTTACAGAACAAATGAGAAATCTGAAAAAAGTAATTAATTGAGCATGATTCTTTTTTTTGAAAGCACGTAGACAACATCCAGAAGACAAAAATGCCTCAAATGCTCACAAATATCTTTTCAATTATTTTTCCAGTGTTGCTTGAAACTCTTATTCAGCTAAGCATAGCAATAGAGTTTCAATATCTACAACACTTAAAGCACTAAAGATGAGCATAGTTTAAATTTTAAAAGCATATTCTGGGTTCAATTTCATCCTTAGGGAACTAACACTGTAAATTTTCTATTAGAGAAAGTTTTCTTATTAAGATATTTATTAAAATTGTGAAACAAAATTAATTTAAAAATTTCAAATGAATGTATTTAGAATTTATATCTTAGCAAATGTTGCCAATAGAACACAGTGGGAAAGTATTGGCCAAATATTCCGTACATACAGACTAACATCCGACAAAAGTTTGCAGTTATTTTTTGGTGGCAGATACTAACAAGTTGCATTGGATGACTGCATTATGGAAAACTTCCTTGCAGGTGCTTTGATAGACAAAAGATCTGTCGCAATATTCCTTCTAAAGTTCTCAATTTGTACTCAATAATTATTTTTTTCTTTTTTTTAAATTTTATTTCCAAGAACATGTATTGGTACATTGTGTACATAGTGATCACATTCATCGTAGTTAATTTGTACCTGTACATGACACATTTTGGGTCCGCCTTCTTCCCCCGTCCTTCCTTCCACTACCCCTACCTTCCCTATTTACAGTAGCTTTATTTACATGTTCTCCCTTTTTTTCCTTTCTTTTCTTTTTCCTTTCCTTCTTTTCCTTCTCCTGCCTTTCTAACTCTCCTCCCTATTGAATATTATGTTTCTTTTACTTAGTATCTATTATACTTTTTTGTCCTTATTTACGCTTACAATTTCTCATACCAGAAAAACAATTCGATAAGTTGTACCCAATTATTTTTGAAGACCTGTTGAAATTTCTTACCATATTTGATTCATGGTATTCTGATTGGCCAATGTTTTTGTGCCGGTTACTTTATGCTCACTCCATCTTCTTTCTCTGGCATCTTTTAAAAATAAACATTCTTTTCTTTGGGACAATGAAGGAGAGTTTCAACAAGTGAAACTCCTCCTCGATTCTCTCATTTCTGTTGAGAGGTAGAATGGAAGCAGAAAATATGTACAGTATTCTACTCTGTTTTCTGTGTTAAAAGAAATGGTATTTTCGGACTCGGGTAAATTTAAGTAATTCCATAGTTCAATTTTGTGAAACCTAACCATGCACAGTTAAGAGCTATGTGCTTTAGTATTAGATTTCCCCATAGTAAAACTCTGGTTTTCTAATCTTTATCTGCTGATGAGCTATGCTTATCAGTACAAAACTTTCAGATAAGACGGTCCTGCTTTACAGCATAACTCAACACCCTAAAGTAGTAGTACATATTTCATGATCATATAAGTATTTAAATAGCTAATGAGATAATTAACTAAGAACATTAAAGCACACATGTTATCTTAGTTACTTTTCTCTCATTGCTGAGACAAAATACCCGACACTCAAAGTAAAAGGAAGAAAGGTTTATTTAGCTCACAGTTTGTAGAGATTTCAGTCCACAATTGGCTGGCTCTAAGGCATGGTGGCATGGCAGACAGGCAGAAGGCAACAAGGTAAGCAAGGGGCCTAAACAGCTTCTTTCTGTCCCTTATGTCTTATCCAGGCTTCCAGGATTAGGGCAGTCTTCCTATTTTTCTTCCACCTCTTTGGACAACGTTTCAGGAATTCCTGTCAGGCAGGTGTATTTCCCTTCCCTGGTTTCCATGGTACAAAAATGAAACACGTCAGTGCAGTTTATTTCCAAAAGTATAGTTTCCAAGGAAACCAGATGGCAAACAAAGCCAAAAGTCTCCCCCAACATCAACATGTTCAGTTCCTCTAGGAGCCGAACATCTTAGTTGTATAATTTTGGCAAGTTTTTAATGAAAAGGCAGTGATTAAGACAGAATCTCCATGCATATAATTTACAATGTTTAAAAGATAAATGTTTAACTTAAAAGTTAACTATTTAACATATCCAAATCTCCATGAGGTTAATGAAATGAAAGCATTCTTGCTAAGTGTGACTCTTTTTTGTTTTTTGGTTTTTTTTTTTTGATATAACAAAAATCTCGAAAGCTATGAGGCAATTTAGAGTGTATGAGGCTACTTAGAATTTGGTTTATAAAGAAAGGATAAAAATATAGAAAATTCTCATAATGTGATGATGAAATGTCCATACAATAGAAATAAATTTCAGATAGATATTTTGAATTTCATGAAATATATCTTAAATGTAACACGTGGTGGCACCTCGATACTCATTGTTAATTGGTTGTGGGAGGTGCAAGGAGTGCCGAAAATGAAGAGCATCAAACTGTTTTCACTGGAAACAGTAGTGAGTTGAGGAGCAAATGACACCTAGGGCTTCTAGGTTGTGCATGAAGTATCAAACAAATGGTGAGTACAGGGACAACATTTTTATGTCGAAATGTATCAAGGACCACATTTGAGGACTTTGAAAGCAGTCTAGTATCAAGGAAATTACTGCAGTTACAAAGTCAACAGATCATTAGTATTGGTTACTGTATCATTAACGTTCTCTAAAACATGAAAACTAGTAGTGCATTAGGAAGCTATCACCATATTTTATTTTATAAATGTTCTGTTTCCACAAGACTAGTGGTCTTATAATCTCAATGAATATCAACTCGGTTTAAAATCAGAATTTTTGATGTCTTAAAATTATGATTCCTTTAAGAAAGTACAAAAATTTAATGTAAATTTTGTAAGTTAATGGCAAAAATTGTTAAAGAATGTTTTCCTCTTTGACTTATACTTTTGTAACATGACTTTGTCAAAGCTTTCTTACAGAATTAGTTTACAATTTCCCATCCCTTGAATACGCATTGTTCACATGATGTTCTTTAAAGATACATTTACAAATAAGGCTAAAAGAGGTATTGGACATCTTTCTCACTGTCTCCACTGTCTACCACTGAAGTTGGAGCCATCAGACCATGTACAGAAGTCTGAGTTACTCTCATTGGAGAATGAATGGCCATGTAGTCAGTCTTCAGCTGAGAAGTCCTCCCAACAGTCCCTAGAACCGACCACAAATGCCAGAGTTAACCCCAGTTCCATCTAGCTAAACTTTTTACAAGACAGTGCTCTTGATTAAATTGATCCCAAGTTTCTGACTTCCATATACAACCAAATATTTTTTTTAAAATTATTGAGTACTGGTCTATCGTGTTGCATGCTGAATTTTCATTGAAACAGTACATTTCTCATACACTTCACCACATAAATTATGCCAAAGATCTAATATGATATTGTTTTGCATCAAAAAAAGAAATGGTGAGCTGGGATGTGACTCCACAGAGCATGTTCCCAGTATGCAGCAGACTGGTAGACTCTATGTGCAGGACACACACACACACACACACACACACACACATACGAGAATTCAAGATTATCTTTTAGCAGTCTAGAAAGAGAAATATATCTCTGATCCAAATTTAGAAAATAACAACAAAGAACAAGATTTTCACTGTAAAAGGACATGTTAAAAACATAGTTTTAAAATTCTAATTTAAAACTGTGTTAGGTCACCTTGTCTTATGAAATTATCAACTATTCATGTTTCCTCCTGCAAACACGCAGTGCTATAGAAGATATTAGAAACTGATAAATGTAGTATTTCACCAGGGTGAAATCAACCTTGGGAAGCACTACAACTTGTTATGGGAAATTAAAATTAATCTTGGTTGGTGTTTTATTTGGGCATATAAATTATAATTTATCATTAATATGTATTGTGATTTATCATTGTGTTAACTTTAATGTATAATTTAATCTTATGTAATTATTCTGTCTAATGAAATTTTTAATGCTCCATATTATTTTTATATCAACCCTAACAGGGAAAATGTCTCACAAAAATCAAAAGAAATCAACATTTTAAATATTAAACTTATTTTAGAGATATCATTTTCTACTATTCCAAAATTATATTGAACCTTAATTATGGTATAAAAAATCATATACTTTATTGGAGATAGATAATAAATTTTACTGTATTCTTTGTTGCTCGCCATACTAGTTCAGTTCTTGGCTCAAGATGTTCAACAATATTTTTCTTTTACAATAGAAAGATCTATCTCCATGCAACGTTGTGAATGTCATTTCCTTGAATTCCTTTGTATTACTTCAGATATAAGTCATTAGTTTTATTTTTAGCCTTTATAAATATATATTTTAACTTCAAATTATATGAGTTTATTACCTGTAGCAGGAAGTGCACAATTCTGATGTTATCCATTTTTGTCTTGTTCATTTAATAAAACACTTGAAGTTTAGCTTTGGTAGAGCAAGAATACATTTTAGGGATACAGAAAATTATGTGTAACTATTAAATGATAACTGACTCATTTTGTCTATCCAATTATTTCAACGATAGTGAAAATTAAACATTCAATTTTCTAAAATGTTAGACAATATATATTCGCAAATAATTTGCAACACTTTTTAAACTATAAATATTCTGAATGTAAATATTTAGACTTTGAAAAATGAAGAGGTTACTAATGAAGAAAATATCATTTTTGTTTTCCAATTTCTGTTATATGGTCAGCAAATGTATGTCTAGCTTGATAGTCTGCTTTTTGCACCATATTCATGGTCTCCAGCTGTAAATGTAATTCATATTTACTTTACAGAAATTGAAAATTTAGAAATGGAGAAGAAAAGAACTAAATTCATTCATATTTTAAGGAGAAAACAACAAAAGCCTAGATTGGGGTTTTTCTCACATTGTTTCATTCACAGTGTGCATATGTATGCTTACCTATTTTTTCAAAATATAGGTATGTGACTTTTTTGGTTTATCAATATTTGATTAGTGTTTATTGTTTTAAATATTCTAGAAGAACATAGTTTGTGATGTCAATAACTTTTTCACATTAAAATTAACCACTGTGGTCATCTTTATTACTTTTGTCTTTCTAAAATTATGTAGTCATTTTATTAAAATTAGTTAAAGGAAGTAGGTTAAGAGTATTTAAAATTGAAAAAAAATACTTTGATATATTCTTTATAACAAAATTGTTTTATTGTTAAACATATGAGCTTAATACTTAAGAAAAAGTCAATTCATAATACGTTGAAATTACACGTCTGGATTTGGTTGAGTATGTATATGAATTGTTTAGTCATATTGTGTCACTTATTTACATTATGGGAAAGAATGGTGCTATTGCCAGTCTTCTGAAGGTGTTATAGAAAAAGAGGTTGTTTTACTTTGAATCCACTAAGAAGCACTATAGAGGACAAGATTAGATGGTCTAATCTAAGCTAGAGGATACCAAAAGGGGAAGGAGTAAGAGCAGGTAGAAGAACTGTCAAGTCAGAAGTGTCAGGCTGACTTGTGTAAAAAGAAAGGTATAAATTGAAATAGATTGTCCTTTAGTGTTTCACCCTGTAGCTAGATGGTTATTGAACGTAATTATCTGTGCGTGATTGGAATTTACAGCTGAAGAATTGAGTGTTCATCTTGGTTTGGCTAACACATTTTCAAAGAGTTGTACACATTTTATTTCTATGACATTAACTTATAGTTCAGAGTCTAGTGATTCATCTTGTCAAAGGCATCCATTTCAATGAAAGAATAAACGAATATATGTGAAACCTTTATCAAGTGAAGTTGGGGTGCATATGTGAATGTGAAGTGTTATTTTTACCAGGATATTCAATGGCGAGATTGCTTGATGATCACATTTGACTTCAAGAATGTCAATTTCTTTTACTTAGTTAAGGGAAGGCTTTTTTAAGCCTTTAGTTTGGCCCAATGGACACCATCTTGGGTTTTAGTCCAACAAGTCATATGTAATGGATTACATTTAATTCACATGGCCTTACTATTTGTATTCTCTCAAGAGAGTGTTGTCAATTCAACAGACAATTAAGGGTTAAATATCTATTTTAGTAAAAAATAAGAGCAAATAACTTGCATAGATGATCTCAAATAGTTTATTATATCAAGGGAGCTTATATCCTTTAAAACAACTATTATTTGTTCTTTTGGTAGTAAACGTACTAAAATAAATTCATTAAAATATGACTTTTGGGGGCCTTTAACTAGGAAAATTATACTTCAGATTTGAAATAGAATGATTTTTCATATATTTTCTCGTATATTGCAGAAATTTTGCAAGCACACACAATCCTTTTAATTTCAACTAATTAAATATTTTATAAGCTCTTATTTTTATGTCTGTTTTGGAAACCTGTATTAGAAAACTGAAATAAAAAGTGCCCGTATTTTAAGAATACTTATTCTAAAATATTTTCTCAAAAAGGAACACTTCATTAGTTAGCTGAACATTAGCTGCTTAATTAGAAGATCTTTTGGATTCTGTGGTATCTATTGATATCTCTACTTATTTCAGACTTAATGACAATATCATGTCTTTTGTATCGCCCGACTCATAATTTCTATCCAGTTATCTTAATATATTTTCTATGTAGAGTTTGTTTCTTTATATTTCAGATTCATACGAATTAGAATATCATTAAGTTGGTTGAATGGTCTCAAAATAATGCACCAATTTTTTGGACTACATGTACACATATTCCTTTCATGAAGTTGTATTTTGGATGCTGCAAGACTGGAGGTGGAAGAAAGGCACTCAGAAGGGTGGGGGCTCTGTTAGACTCTCAGTATTGCACGATGTGGGAAGGACTTGGAATATAGAAAATGTTTCCCTGCACAATCTTTCATCACACACACACACACACACACACACACACACACACACACACACACAGAGTATGCTATCAAAACTTCCACAACTATTTTTCCTCAATTAAATTTGAGGTAGAGAATGAATCCATGTTAAATGATTTAGTAATAATAACTTAATGATAAGATAAATGCACTCAGGTGAACTATGTGTTGGTGCTCTTATTTTGGCTCATTATAGAACAAGTTAATGTTTATAATGGAATGGAAATCGTTCCATTAAGGCAATAACCCACAAGTATATAAATTAGGGTACAGTTCATTTGATCATACGAACTTGAGAGTATAAAAAGTCAGGATCTTCTAAAACAGATACCTTAATTCACCAGAAAAGATGATTATTATCTGGCTCATAAAAATAATAAAAATTATTAGAATAAGGAATAAGGATTTCACTTAAAATACAAGGCTTTGAGCGCTTCTTCCTTTTTTCTTTTTAATTTGCTAATTTTCCACATTACCTTACACTGATATCCACTTGTGAATGAAAGGATTTTGTAAAATTCCTAATATTTGTAATTACAGTTTTTTTTTAAATTTGGAAAATTAAAATATAAGTTTCTCTATTGTATCATAGAATGACCTATGCTTTATGTAATATGAACAGTAATGTCACTCACATTTAACAGATATGAAGATTTAAGTTGAGCGATATTAGTGAATTTGCCTTAGAAATGACTGGAAAGAACTGGGGCTCCAAGGTCGGCCTGACATGGAAAATCCCTCGTGTTTCTGCCGTCTAGCATCTGACTAGATGCAGCTAGTTGAGGTTGTAACAGACACACAGGTATTGAAAAGCAGGTAACTTAAATTCTGATGTTCTTTCTTATTTCCGCCCCCTAGGATGTTTTATCCGGGTTTCTCTCGACCATATGTATTCTGATTTTTGCTCTAACTTACCCATTTTATTTCCACTGCTGAGTCTTGCCTCTTCTCCTGATCGAGACAAACAGGACCGATCTAAAGTGTTCCTATTCTGTATCTAAATGCCTTTCAGTGCTTGCGGTTTTAAGCAGGTCTCTCTTCCCGCAGGCTTTTTAGAGCTTTTCCAATGACGCTGGATCAAACAGGGCTTCTAACTAAGGCCATCAAAGCCAGTTGCCTTCTGCTCCATTTCTGGGTACCGTCTCTGCCCTCACTCAGACACAACCCAGACCTTCGAGCTCACCTTTCTGTGTTCTAAATCTTTTTTTCTTCTCGGTCGACATTTTGCCCTTCATTTCTGAGTTTTATCTTCACTGTTCATGTTTGTGAATCAATCGTGGTTCTCAATATCAAATTCAACACTGTCTTTCTTCTTGTCACATGGTGAATAACAATTGTTTTTAAATAATTTCACAGATTACCCGCATTATTCCCAGGTATTGTAAATCCAACACTGAGCTTTTCAGTATTTTGACTCACTCTTTGTTGACACATGTGAATGTCTACAATGTATAACTATACTTTTCTGCCACCCTTATTTTAAGCTTTCTAACAGTAGATGCTTTGGTGTTTGTAAGAGAAAATTACATTACACATATTACAGGACATTTGTCACCAAAACATAAAGTCACAGATATCAAAAACAGTATTTATTCCAAAATTAAAAATAAAGAATAAAGGTATAATCAGTTTAAATTATATTTTGTGAACAAGTGGAAAGGATCTGCATCCATTGCAGGTGATAAAATAAAAATATTTTGAGCGTTTCCAAGTATATAGAAATTATCTTCTTATTGATTTCAATTAATAATATGATGAACATTGTTACTGCTATTAACATCATTTAGAAATTTATGTAAGAGTGATGTGTCACATTCTATCCATTGGAACACTAACTGCTGAACCGATTGAATGTTTTATTTAATAGTAATAAATTACTGGGTTGTACTGGGGTGTATGACTTAGGTAGCTGACTGTATGCTCAAAATATTAAAGTAAAATATTTGCTGAATAATTGGAAGAAGAGAAACTAGAAATAGAGGGAACATTTTCACAGATGTGTTTGCACATCTGCCTAAGAATAAAAAGTGGCTCCCTGTTATTTAGGTATATTTTTCTTTCAAAGATATTTTTAAAATATTGTTGGTTATAGTATACTTCTGGCAAAAACAGGAGTATATACTTCTGGCAAAAACATATATATATACGGGGAGAGAGAGAGAGGGAGAGAGAGGTCAATTTAAGAGGATGACTTGAAATATCAAGAGCTGAATTTCTCAATTGAACATTCACGTCTGTGGTTGAAAATAATTTACCATTTATATTTTCACTCGACACACATTATATCTTATGAAGTACATTTTTAAATATTTGGGATGAAAGTAGAATGAACTCTTTAGTCAGGCTCAATCACTGTCACTTTAGTGAAAAGAGCTTTCAGGAAGGCAAACAGTGTTCATATATATTTTTCTTTAGAAATGCAGGGGAGAAATAAAATTGTGAGATGAATAGGATAAAATTGTTTTTACCATAATGAAAATTAAGATCATATAAGAAAATGCTTCCAGAGTGCCTGCTGTCATACAGTACTGAAATAATTTTGTCTCAAATCCCATATTCCAAATCAGGAAAAACAAATGAAACATTTTAAAAATCAGTTTTATGAATTATATATCAGGTTTCTAATGCTTAATATTAAGGTATAATTTGATGATATAACTTTGCAAATATCTTGAGGCTAAAAATCCTGCTAGAATTGTGAACAATGTCAAGTTTTACAGAAGTCAGTACAATTCCATATTAATATATATGGAAATAGCTTTAAAGGATATCAGATAGTTACTGATAGTTCCTGGTATTTTATCTTATTTATTTTTTGGATATTCTAGATATTTACAGCTTGTTGTTTAAACTAATTAATTAATGGCTCATATTTGTTAGAACTGATTTAAAAAGCAAAGATAGGCAGGCAATCAGAATAATGCCATGTAACTATTTTAAGACAATATATTTCATATATCGCAAATTTTACATTCATTACTTTATCCATTCTCTCATTAATCTCTGTGTGTAGTTCGAATGTAGAATATATGATACTATACTGATGGAAGAAATAAATATTTTGTGAAATCTTAGAATTCAGTAATAATCATCTCTTTTGACTCAAAAATATATTAAACACCTTTTAATTCTTTATCCTTCGATATATAAACATGTAGAATAATTATGCTTAAGTGTTTCTGTGTTTGTGTGTTTGTGCACGTGTGAATGCGCACATGCACTCATGTTAAATGTTACAGTTTAACTTAATAAAGAAAACAGAGCAAAAAGAATTGAAGTCTCTGAAAAACTTGTCTTTTGCTTTAAATATACACAAAAATGAGCCTGAACTAATCACGAGTGGGTACATCAGTCACTGCTATTATCACAATTAACTATCATTAAAGCCATCATTGAAATGAATGAGCTTCCAGTTAAAAGGGGCACTGTTTTCTTTCTGTTAAATGACAAGGAAAAAATCAATTTGAAATGATATGTTTCCCTCTTTGTAAGTGCAAACCAGAACATTTACAAAATATTTTATAGCTAAGCTAATTGTTATTATAATAAACAATATTTCAAGACACGATGTTTTCATTACTCTTGGAAATTCTCATTTCCTTTTCTATATTTCTATTTTTATACTTCATTTTTTATTCATTTTGAATCTGCATTATATGTCATTTATAAATGTATTCACCCCGTTGGTTTCCAAATGTCTCTCTTTTCTCCATTTGTTTTTCAACTGGAATATAGTACTCTATATAATGGAAGCATGTTTTGTATAAGAAAAAAAAATCTGTAGTTTTTTAAATCCTTCTTAAATCTTCATCTTTTTATCAAAGATACCATATAGCCAAGCATTATGTTTTCTTTTATATCTTATTTGCAACAGTAATTTGAAGTACATTAACTATTGAGTCAAGTGTTTATATTGTTTATAGCTAAAATTTTTCCACGAAGATTATTTCTTTCCCTTCATATGCTTCCTTAAAATATTTCAGTAGTGAATTATTATTGCTATGTTAGCATATTTATTAAATTGTACAGATAAAATAACGCTTAATGATAAAATATTTACTGTCTTTCTCTTCTTATGGGAATAACACTGGACCCAATACACCTCAAACCACCTTGCCCAGTCCTAGACAAGCTAAGTATTTAAGCCACTCATTAGAGTGTTGGTTTCAAGACAGGCATGCATGTATTTCTCATTGATTATTTCATAGCTTTCTTATTTATGTTGGGACGTGCTCACTGCCTACAATGATTGTATTCCTCGTGGGGAGCAGGTTCATGTACTTACCATATCTTCATTCTTTTCTTCATCCACTTCCCCTTCTGTCCTCCCCATTCCTTGTACTCTGGGGCGCCCTCCCTTTTGCAAAAGATCTACCTCTTCATTTCATATTAAAAACAAAACAAAACAAAACAGTGTTTTGTTGTAATGATCTTCCCTGTTCATATAAAAATCGTTTATTTATTTCATTTCGTTTAAGATAATTTATTTGATAGAAGTACTGTGTTATTTAACTTTTGTTTCATGATATTATTTATAGATTTAATTCCCATCGAGTTACTTTACTGTCTTAATTTATAAAACATTAAAGTTACAAACTGTATTTTTATTTATTGAACAGCCTTTTTAGGGTCAATTTTTCTTTGTTTCTCTGTGTGTATGTGTGTTTGTGTGTGTGTGTATCCCTGTCACTTTTGCACTACTTTTCTCCGTCTGTCTCTCTCTCTCTCTGCTTTTCTGTCTCCTTCTTTCCCTCCCTCCCAATCTTATTCCCCTTCTTTTTCTTCTTTTATTTCTGATTTTAATTTCTGAGAACAACTTACAATAGTTAGCACGACATTTTAGGCCCTCTCTATTATCACTAGATCTTTTACTGTCACCACAGAATGTTTGTTCAATGACTGATTATATTAGGGAAAACATAGTACATCAGATCTTGACTTTGGATGTGCAAGTGTGTTTTCTTGTTTCTTTTCATTTGTAAGACTTGTCACCAGTGTTCTACAGCAGCAATTTATTTTTTTAACTTTTGCTCCTTATAAGACCCAGTAGGATCTCAAATCAAAACCATAATAAGGGGTTTCTTATTTGCCGTTAGGGTGGATCATCTGCTCACTTATTCACATAAGCCAAACTCCCAGTTTCCTTACAGGCTTCTGGAACAAACATTAATAAAACATTTTTCAACTCCGGCTGTCTCTGTGAATTTTGTTCTTTTATTCTTTTTCTTTTGAGTTCCCATTCAAGAGCAAAGCTATTACTTTTAATTACCTTTTGTTATAATTTATTTTTTGAAATTTTCTATCTCTATGATATGTGTCGAGTAAAGGAATGACTTCAAACCATGAATTTTAATGCCATCCTGACTGAAATATAATTAATGATGTTCTAAGCATTGTGTTTCTAACCAGTATAAGTTTCTGGATAAATGTTTAAACTAATAGAAACTTTATATCTCTATGGGTTCCTGGCCAAAAAAATTGTTTTCAAAGTTAATAGATCATGTTTACCCTGAAGGAAAAGAAAGGGAAGAAAAGAATCACTAATATGCCCTTAACAGTCTCTTTTTTTTTTTTTTTACTATATCCAGTAGGTCACCTCCATTTCTATTTTAAAACTCACCAATGTTTTTAAGGATAGTTGTGGTGTTTGCAAATTGCTTTTGTAGACTTGAGGAACAATTTACTAAAGATACAAGGAACAGCTCCTCTTATATTTCATAAATTATAATGGCATCCATCAAATCAAGCAATTTTGGCTTCGACTAAAATATGCTGAGCTTTAGCTGGCCACTAGAAGGTGTGTTTGTAATTATCAATGTCATTGCCATTCTGTTCCTCAGAAACTTAGATTATTTGTGTTATTTTTACTCCTGTCCTTTCTAAAATCATGTTTCTAGCATTAAGCCACATAAAAATTTTTACTCTTTAAAAAGTCAAGAAGTGGCTGGGGATTTAGCTCAGTGGTTAAAGTGCTTGCCTTGCAAGCACAAGGACCCGAGTTCGATCCCCAGCACCAAAAAAAAAAAAAAAAAAAAAAAAAAAAAAAAAAAAAAAAAAAAAAAAAAAAAAAAAAAAAAAAAAAAAAAAAAAAAAAAAAGTCAAGAAGTGAAGCAAATAGTATATTTAGATTCTATTGTCTTTGTCAGTACACAAAGTCTTTAGTTCTTATTAATAGTGTGTGAGATCTAATATGTACCTAGTTATCTATCGGCCTACCTACCTATCTACCTACCTAGCTACCATTCATCTAGCCATCTACCTCTGTATTGATCAGATTTAAGTTGCTGGGGCAAACCACCTTACACCCACATTTTAAAGAAGGAGAGGTTTATTTTGGCTCGTACTTTCAAAGATTTCAGTCTGTGGTCAACTGCTCCAAAGCAGAAACATCATAGCAGAAGAACATGGCAGACAGAAAGCACATGAGCCAACCATGTAATGAGAATCAAAAGAAGTGACAGAGTGAAAGGAAGAGAACTGAGCCCTTTTGAAAGATCAGAGAGTGCTATTATGTATCAACTCTGCAAGAATGAAAGGAAAGATTATTCCAGTCGATAATTGATTGAAATCTCCATTCCTGGGATCACTGCCCAGAAGGAATCAATTAATATTTTTCACTCTACCATGAAATCTGCAAAAGAAAATCTCTACCATGTTTCCACAATTGTTCAATGCAACATATTTCATATTATGTCTGGCTCAAAATACATGTTAATTAAGGGCTTAAGAGAATCCTAAAACCATCATGAATTTTCCTCCTAGGTGTTGGTATGAACTTAGGGTCATGTGTATGTCATGTGTTCACTCCACCATTGAGCTACAGGCTCAGGCACATATATATATATAATATATATAAATATTATATATATTTTTATATATATAATTTTTTTAAAAAAACAGGGCCTACTTAAATATATTAAAATTGCCTCAGACTTTCAATTTTCTTGCTCCCTTTCCTATATGACTATGTTCTAAAAACTTTTCAAAAATATCTTAATTGACTTTCATGCATTTCTACTTTGATGAAATAAGGCACTGGCGTAAACTCATAAAAAATAATGTTTCATGATCACATGATTACTTTTAGCAACGTTTCATAAAAAGTTTTGAACTTATTCAAAAACTCTTGACAATGACTTGGAGTGGAGCTCAGTTGAAGAGCATGTCCTTTTTTACATGAGTAAAGGCCAGCAATAAATCACATTACCAAAAATAAACATGTATACAAACAAATAAAACCTATAAATTTCCAGATATTGTCTTGGCTTTTCATTTATGTTCTTGAAGTTAAAAGTATTCGCCCCTCCTTTTGTTCTACATTACCTAGTAAGTTCTCAAGAATTAATTTATACGGAATATATAAACACTCTAAAATTGTTTGCAAATATTTGTTTCTTAGTTAACTTATCTTCCACTGAAATTTGGTGTCTTTGATTATTTTGCACAGTAGTTAAAAAGGGGGGGCTTATAGTTTTTAAAAATTGTACGACTTATTACCAGATTTACTTCTTTAAGCCTAGTTGCTGAAAGTACTTACTATTTAGTATCCACGAAAAAAAAGAAGTAGTGAGTAGTTTAACATCATTCCATGTCAGGATCTCTGGGCTACTACATTAAACTCACTGTGATCCATGTTACATATATCTCACATACATCATTTATGAAATGATTCTGATTACATATGCTTGTTTAATGAAAAATTATCAAATACAAACAATGATATATAAGCTTTAACTCTCTTCTAATGAGGATTTAGTGAGACTAAAGCCTATTGTAAAATGCCACAGACCTTTTGAAATTCAGCAGAGGTAGAAAAGATTTTATTATAAGTTAATTGGTCAATATTTACACTAGCAAGTATATCAGATTTTTGTCAGATTATTAAATAGTAGAATTATATTTATATGTTGTATTATATTTTACATTTTATTGTGTTGCTTTATAAAATCATGCTGTGTAACACATTCATAGTATATTTTATGATGTTGATTTAATTTTATTTCACAAAATTTTACTTTATAACAATTGTTTGTCTTAATATTATTTTATTATATGCCTCGAACGTAATAAAGTAAAATTCACCATGCAGAAATCCTCAAACCATAGCATTCAAATATTTGTGAAGTGTAATTGAGTTTGGGTAAGTGGGCGAATTCAGTAGAAGGATAATAGAGTCGGTGTGTATTACACATAACTCAAAATAAATGACTTTCTGAAAGGAGTAATTGGGCCTTCCCTCCAAATGAGCCAGCAGGAGAGGGCAGAGTTCATGTAGAAGAAGCGTACAGAAGTATTTCAGTGAACAATTTCAGCTAAGTTCAGTTAATTGAGACCATCTGACAAATAAAATGTGACTATAAGGAGCTTCTGATAAGAGAGATTCAGATGTCTTGGGAAACATATAAGTGGATTGTGAAAGTGATTACAAGGATTTATAGGGTGTTGACCTATTGTCCAGTGAGTTGCTTTAGTTGGATAAACAGAATTTGATCTGAATTGAGAGACTCAGGCAATATGCTCCGAGAGATGGTATTTTTCTGTCTTTCAACATCTGAATATAATTTATTGAAAAACATTGGCACAGTTATTGGTTAATAGAAATATTTAAATAAAAAAATCTACAAATGGTATCTCATCTGGCAATAAAGCTATTTGAAAATCACTGTTTTCTATTACAAATTGTGCTGCTATGAACATGGTTGTGCATATATCACTGTGATATGATGATTTTAATTCTTCTGGGAAGATACCCAGCAGAGGAATAGCTGGGTCAAATGGAACCTCTAGTTGTAGTTTTCTGAGGAATCTCCACACTGATTTCCACAGTGGTTGGACCAGTCTACATTCTCACCAACAGTGGAGGAGGGTTCCTTTTTCCCCGCAGCTCCGCCAGCACTTGTTATTGGTTGATTTCTTGATAATAGCTATTCTTTCTGGAGTGAGATGGTATCTCAGTGTTGTTTTGATCTGCATCTCTCGAATGACCAATGATGTTGAACACTTTCTCATATATTTATTTGCCATTTTTATTTTTTCATCTGAGAAATGTTTATTCATTTCAGATGCCCATTTTTGGATAGGGTCTTTAAATTTGGGGAGTTTGATCTTTTTGAGTTCTTTATATATTCTGGATGTTAGACCTTTGTCTGAGGGACAGCTGGCAAAAATTTTTTTCCCAGTTTGTGATTTTTCGCCCTACTCTATTAGTAATTTCTTTTGCCGTGCAAAAGCCTTTTAATAGGATGTGGTCCCAAGCATCAATTCTTTGAATTGTTTCCCATGCAGTCTGAGTTTATTCATAAATTTTTTTCCAACCCCTATGTCTTCGAGAGTTCTTGCTATTTTATTCTCCAGGAGATTTATTGTTTCTGTTTTTATGTTTAGGTCTTTGGTCCACTTCGATCTTATTTTAGTACATGGTGAGAGACATGTATCTAGTTTTAGTTTTCTTGGAAACAACTTAAATGCCCAACAACTGATGAATGGCTAAAGAAGATGTGGTTTTTCTACACAATGGAGTACTACACTGCAATAAAAAGGATAAACTAGAGTCATTTGTATGTAAATGGATGTTCCTTGAGAACATACTATTAAGTGAAATAAATCAGACACTTATTAGTACACATCAAATTGTTTCTCTGATATGAGAAACCGTAAGTGTAAATAAGGACAAAGGGGTAGAATAGATATTATGTTTAAAAAAAAAAGAGAGATAGTATTCAAAAGAGAGGAGAACTAGATAGGGAAAAGGGGGATAAAGAAGAAGGTTAAAAGAAAAGTAAAATGAAAGGGAAAAAATGGTAAAGTGTAACTACACTTGTTGCAAATAGGGAGGGGTGGGTGAATGGAAGAGGGGGAGGGGGAAGGGAGAAGAGAGGGGAAAACCAAGATGTATCATGTACAGGTACAAAATAACCATGTTGATTATGATCATTATGTATACAATGTACCAACACATGTTCTTGGTAAAAATAAAAAAAATTAAAAAAAAAAAGAAAATCACTGTTTTCGTCATCTCTATGGGAATGTTAGTTCAAAGTAATATGTATTTCTTTACAATCTTTGATTATTGCCCAAATATGACACATTTGTGAATGGAAGTGGTAATGAACTCTTTTCTTATAATAATTCATAAATACTCAGGTTCTTGCTGTAAGCTTAAAGATGTGTGGATTTAGATTACAAGAATAATATTTATTCTTGCATATTTAAATGGTGTTAGACCCTCTTGATACTTACTCAGAATCCTGCTGTGGCGCTGTATTACTTGTTTATGGCTGGCATCCATTCTGATTGGTTGCCTCCTGGGTGCTATTGCTCAATATTTGAAATCATCCTTTTACCAAACAGGTAATAGGGAGATACACGATATTCATATCCACTCAGTGAGAAAGTTAATAAGGAAAATCAATGAAATTTTGAAAAATAATATATTTGTAAACTCAAGTTCACATATAACTAGTTTGTGGAAGTTTCACCTGTAAAGTTATGTTTTTATTTTGGTACTTGCCAGAATCTTTTTGACTTAAAATAAAATATAACGTGATAGCACTCTATAAGGAAATTAATTCTCTCAGAAATCTCTTTTCAGTCATTCATCTTGTCTCCTGTTGTCTCCGGCATCTCCTGTGTCAATGGAATGATTACATTAAGTAGCATACCCTAAGTAATTAAATATGTATTTCACAGATTATAAAGAATGTTTTAATTACAGAGTCTTTATTAATTAGACTAGCAATACAATTTGCTTTTTAAAGTAGTCCATATAGAAAATGGTTTATTTCATTTATTTTAACATTTCTGTCGAAATAGTAAATGTGATGATCTTAAACCTACTATCAATTGATTTCTACAAAATAAACTTGCCTATAAAACAATCACCCAGCTTAAGTTAAAAACTATCATCAACATACTACAAGTGCCTTTTTGTATTGTCCATATCTAAACACACTGCAAACATAGACACTCTTCTGATTTCTATTTCCGTTACTTAATTTTGGCTGTTTAAAAACATCCTGTGAAGAGTACACTCCATATTATTTTATTATGTCTGGTCTTTACATTCAACAAATAACTATCATAGCCATCATTATTATTGCAAATAATTTGCACAGTTTTTTTTTTTTTTTTTTTTGGGTACTCCTACTACACAACTGAACAATATTTTATTTCTCTACTCTATTTGTGGACATGTGGGGTCCTTTCTATTTAATCTTAACATACAAATGCTCCTTAGATTATTTTCGTGCTTGATTTGGGTATCAAACCTAGGGCGTCATGCATGCTTCCACTTAGCTGCAACCCCAGAACCCAGATCTTCATTTATGTAACTGTAGTTTCTTACTAGCTGCTTAATTCCTTGCTTTAGCTCTTGCCTTCCCTTCAATATCTTTGAACATTCTCTCTTTTGTTTTCTATTTCTTTTTTGCATAATATCTGGCATGTGATCTACCATGACACATTTTTTTAATTTTTAGAATTTTTATTAGTTCACGTTTCCAGTACATAACGCTTACGTTCATCACGAGAAGTCAATACATGTACATAAAACAAATTCATTTGTTTTACTTCCCCCTGCTTCCTAGTTTTGTCTTCCATTATTAATAAGCATTTACAGGGATACATTTACAGGGATATATTAATATCAAATGACTTTTTTTTTTTAAATTTTATTTTAAACCAAGAACATGTATTGGTACATTCTACATACAATGGTCACATTCATTATATTAATTCTGTATTTCAAAGTTTGATTCAAAAACTTTAGTGTTTGTTGATGCATCTTGCCAGAATTATAATTATTATAGTTGATAAATGGTGGTATTTTATCAATCTATCATTTATTAAGAATTTCTTATTTATCATTCTATTCTAAAGAGAGTTAGTTGATTTATAAAGTTATTTGTGTGCTTATGTTTATATGGACTTGTGGATTATTGTATTTATGGCTTATGATATGACTATGCTCGTTTTCATATTCTGGTCCCTGTAATTTAACTTGCCACTATTGGGTTGCATTGACTGAAATTATAAGTAGTAATTTTTTCATCAATTCAGAAGTATTATACTTGTGCAATTAATTTTATTGGGGACTTTTACAATCATGTTTCAAGTCCAAAGCTGTACTCACTTCATAAGAATAATTTTGAAGCTTACCCTCAATAATTTTTATCTTTTTATACTTGCCAGAGTTTTCCAGAGAAAAGATGGTAGGATGTGTTTGCATATGACTATATAAATTTATTTTAAGAAACTGGCTCCTGCAACTAAGAAAGCTGACAATTCTCAAGACACCAGAACACTGAAGATATAGGTCCAATTCAAAAGCTGCGGCCTCAGTGCTCAAGAATAGACAAGTATTTGAGCAAGAAGAAGTATTGTTCTAGTTTGAAGGCAGTTAGGTAGAAAGATTTGGTCTGTAAAGAGTTGGTCTCTTTCTTTTTTTCTTTTTTTTTTCTTTTCAGGCCCCAATTATTGCATGAGGTTCACGGACATGAGAAAAAAAGGACTTAGTTGTACTCATTCTGCTGATTTAACTGTTAATTGTTTAAAATAATACTCTCAAAGAAGAACACAGAATGATGTTTGACCAAATATCTTGGCATCTTCTGGCCAGTCCAGTTTATGCTTAAAAATTTTCATCAATATTTAGGACAAATTTGAAGATTCCTCCAAATCCAATTTCAATCCATTTGCACTTTTCTATCTGTTAATGTGGAGAGAGGAGCCTTAGATTCATAGAAACATTTTCTACTTCCATTAGAGAACTTGATCTGTTTGGAGTTTTTTATTTATAGTAATGTGAACTCAATGTCCCTAGCATATCCATATCATCTAAATTTTATGAAGCCTGTAAAAATGTTTTTATATTTTAAAACATATTTTTATGAATATTTCCCTTCTTTTTATACTTTATGTTTTTCTACTTTTCCTTTCTTTATTTTTATTTACTTCTCAGTGTTAGTTACTTTCTTGGATCACTTTTTTAAGAAATGAAGAATATTGATTAATTGTGACTTATGATTTTTTTTATTTCTTACATCATTGAACTGGTTCCCTTCCTTCCTTCCTTCCTTCCTTTCTCTCTCTTTTTCTTTCTTTCTTTCTTTCTACTAGGTAGTTGATATTCTTTCTATCTGTCTGTCTTTCTTACTTTCTTTTTTCTGAAGAGCGATCCATTGAACCCAGGGCTTTTGCATAGAGCTACATCCTCATATCGTCACCTCTCACATCCTCAGGCTGTTTTCCCTTTTCCCTTTTACATTTTAAAAATGTTTGAGACAGAGTTTCAGTAAGACACTGTGTTTTCCAGGCTAGGCTACAACTTGACATGCTTTTGTGTCAGCCTCCTGAAGTAGTAGGATTCCAAGCATGTGTCATCACTCCAGGCTAATTTTGCCTTACCTTTATATTTTCCTTTTCCCTAACTTTTGTTGTTTTTGTTCTAGCCTTGGTTTAAATTGTAAATCTTGTTCAACTACTTTATGGTTATATTTATATAAACACTTTTATAAATAAATGTATATTAGATCATTTTTTCTAGGTAGTTCATATACTGATATGTGTTTTTAATTTTTAATATTTTGAAACACTAAAAATTTCAGTTGTCTTTTGCCCTTTGTCCAAGATTTTTTTAACAATTTCTATAATTTTTCATATTTTTGTTTCAATATTTTATTTTATTTTATATGCTTTTCTCTTTGTCTTCTATTCTTTCATAAATTCACTCAATTCTAATTTTACATGTACATACTTTTTTACAATGTGTGCTTGCAGTTTTCATTTTTCAATATCTGATGGTTGCATGTTTTAGCATATTTTTATGTTCTGGTGTGTGTATAATTTGAAAGTAGAAGATAGTCTTTTGTCTGTGTAGCAAATTATATTTCTTTGCTAGATGGCTTCTTCTGTTAAGATGGAAAAATAGTGATCATGGGGGATGTACTGAATGTTACAAGGTATTTTTTGTTTTGTTTTCTTTTATTTTGTTTTATTTGACAAGACACAAAGCCCTTTTTCTCTTACTTTCTCCACACAGCCCAGTTTTCATATTTTTGATATTGTCATCCAGTAATACTGCAGGTACACATTTGGTTATGTTCACTTTTCATTTTTAACTTTTAAAAATATGATTTGGGAAATTTTACCTTAAATAGCCATTATTCATTCGGCTCAGGTAATTTGAAAATATTTTAGCATGTGTTTTATCAGCTTTTTTATCTTCTTGAAATTATCATTTCATTAAAAATAAGAGGAAAATTTTCATAATCCATCCAGGCATAGTATACACTAACTCCTGTAAAAAAAAAAAAAATGTTATCTTGATTATACATCTATGATGCCTATGAGACTGTATCTTTACTTTCACACACTAGACATTAATAAATTTATTCAGAATGAAATAAGAAATATAATGCAAGAAAATGATATTTCATATTATCCTATTATGACTGTGTCTAGACAACCCCCTTAAAGCCTCATTTGGTCACGGATGGAGATTTTCAGAGACCCTCAGAACTAGAGGTTGTGATGCTTGGATTAAGGGTGTGTGATTATTAAATGAGTCTACTAATTGGCTTGGGATATTTATGGATGTGGACAATGGGAAGGCCCACCCTGAGTGTGAATGTTACTCATTAAAGGGCATGAAGCCTGGGTAGACTATGAGAGATAGAAAGAGGGCTGCTGGTTAACTTGCTGCTTTGCTATTTCATGCTTCCTGCATTGCTGCCTTCTGCCTACCATGAACTGTTTCTCCTCTGTGATGCCCCTCTCCCAGGCCACCATGCCCTGGAGCCAGCTGATTATGGACTGAAACTTCTACAAACTGTAAACTACAATAAATTTCTCCTCCCTTAACTTTGGCTATTGAGTATTTTGCCTCAGCAATGAGAAAAATGTCATTAACACACTCCCTTAATATAGTAGTCATCAATGTATAATATGTGAAATTGAAGGTATAACTTGAAATGAATCACATGGGCATAAAGATAATGATGGATTTGGACTTTTCAGTGTTTGAATTACTTTTGAAATATACTTTTAATATGTAAAATGTATTTTGAATTCCCTGGGGAGAAAATGGTTATAGCCATAATTTTATTTTAATTGTTTTATTTCCCCATTCTTGGAATTTCATTTTAGAAAAGCTTTTCGTTTTGATTTGTTTTGTTTTGAGGGGTGTGTGTGTGTGTGTGTGTGTGTGTGTGTGTGTATGCGAATGTGTTTACATAAAGGGAATCTGTTAAAAATAAAAATAGAACATTTATGACCAGTTTTTTTTTTTTAATGATTTCTCTGCTATGAATGAATTTCCAGTAAATCTTTATATAAGTTTCCATTTGAGCCCAGATCTTTGAATAGTGGGATTTCATTATAAAAATTAATAAAACATAAAATAATAAAGCATAATCATTTTTATCATAGTTAATTTTACAAAAGGCATAAAATATGTGACACCTATAATTTTGTCATAGAAAAAAAATTATAAAATTCTACAAACCCTCCTGGTTTTTTTGTTTCTATAGTCAGCCAAAATTTTTAATGAAGTTTTTCTACTGAAGTAATCATTTATTAGTTTTCCTATGAAAATATAACTAAAAGTATCTCTGTAGAAGTTTTGATTTCTAAAGCCTATTGTGATTAAAATTAAGCTTGACTACTCTGGTAGGTTTTTCTTTTCCTTTTGCCCCCCCTCCCTTTTTTTTTTTTTTTTTTTTTTTGTACAATAGCTAAAGACCGAAAACGGAGCTATGCCTCAGATTAGCAAAGGAGTTCTGCATTCAAGAGAGAAATTTGCATTTTTAAAAGAATCCCTTCTTGATGTTGCCACTGCCATGTTATAGGAGTAAAATACATATGGGGAATTAAGCATTCATGGATTATAATTTTCCACATACTAGCTACTTACTTTTACAGGATAGTAAAATTAATTTACCCCTTTTAAATAATTACAATGTTTTTGCCATTCTTTTTAACAGGATTTCCTGATCCAAGTGTAAAATCCACCACAAAACATTTTCTTTCTAAATATGCTTTTATTCTTAACATCATTAAAAAAGTAAACTAGAACATCAAGTTTTTCCACACCTTTCTGCAAAGACTATTTGGAAATTTTCTCTCTCTGGAAGCAATCTTTCCATGTGGTATAATATAGTTCTAACTGGAGGCAAGGCAAGGAAGAAATAGTTCAATTGTCATTTTTTTTGACCTCTATGATCAGAACAGCTTCCTAAAGTTGCTGTTTTTTCTTCATGCATGTTTATAATTGCAAATGACTTTGATATAAAGTATAACTGTGATCAAAGGCCAAGCTTCATTTGAGGAAAATTATATACTTGTACTACTGAATACATGGAGACTGAGTTTATAAATGCATTTCAGCAAAATCTTTTTAAGTGGAGCATTTTTGATATGGTCCCTAAGGGCAATGGAATCTTCTACCAGGTAAAAATGTATGTCAAGAGGTTCTGAAATAAGCCTACTCTTGCAATTGTTAAAATTCGAATGAGAGTTGAAATGAGGTGAACACAGTAATAGAGAAATAGAAAAGTTGGAAAAGAGCTAGCATCCCTGGAGATTCCATATTGACTTTCCATATGACTTAAATATCTGATGGGCCTGCAATTATAAGAAAGGACCCTTAGGGACAAAACTCCCCTGTCCTAGCAGGGTTTATGTTTTGATGGATTTAACTGGGACAACTTCTAAATACTATGTGAAACTAGGTTGAAACTAATGGGTATTAGCCATACTTATTTTAGTTCTAATATACTTTTATGCTTTATGGGAGGGAAATGGCTGTGCTTGTTGAAAAACTTCATACTAATTTTAGACTGTTTCCTATATCACAATTCTGTAGTTTCATCAATGGCATTTCTTAATTCTCTCAATATGTCAAAATATTAAGAAAAGCAATAATAAAGCAGAATAAGCAAGGTTATGCAACTTTATTTAGAACTGAATCACACATTTCAGAAGTACCTTTGCCATTATTATAGGAATTAATGTAGTTTATTGAATTCAAAGTAGAAACAGTAAATACGGAAAGAAACCATCTGTCTAATGAATTTAATATTTAAACAATAAAGTCCATATTACGGATCATGAGAAAGTAAAGTCTATTTAAGAGGTAAATAATCTATGACAACATGACATGGCTTCTACTTTTTTACATTGTCTTTGTGTAAAATTATAGATATAATATTAATGGATTCTGTCCATTGTCATTTGGCTCATGGATATGATGGTTCAGAACTGTATTTGCAGTATGCATGTAACAAAAACCTGTGTGCGTGTGCATGTGCGTGCACTCCTGGACACATACATATATTTCGCACTGTTTTCCTAGAAAGCACTATATACTTGCACTGCTTTTCACAGTATATATGTTCTTTATTCCTAATACCTTTATAAATACACAGCCTATTTCCGTCTTCATCAATCATCTTTGAAACATGAGTTTTTCATATATGACATTATGTGCAAGTTCAACTAGAAATCACTTTCTGGATATAAGTTCAATATTTAGCTGCAGAGTCATGAACAAGCTGAAGTTCCCAGACAATCTGATAGAATGACTTGCAGTTATAAACCTTCATTTATTCCTACCATCTTAGTCCTCAAAAGCAAAGTAACAAAGGGATTTTCTGTGACTGATACATGTTCCAATTCTTGTTGCTCCGAACAAAGTATTTGCTTTTATATCACAGGCCATTAAATGGTGATTGTTTCCAGATATTTCTGAAGATGAACTCTGGCATTTTCTAGGCTATTGCTCATGTATAACTTGCTTGATTCTTCCTCTTAAATACAGCATTTAAAATAAATAAGTCACTGCTAGTTTCTTCAAAATAAGTTTTAATTTTTTTTTCTTGTTATGTCATGATTTCCTGGCAGAAGTGAAGGGTCAGTTTTAAACTATTATCTACCAAATGGCACGGGACAATTTATACATTTTAAATTCTAGAGTTGAACTAAAATAATTTATTTAAATTATTTTAATCAATATATAAACAGTTTACAGAAAAAATTTCCATCATGAAAGTCAAATTTGCTAACAATAATTCTTCAAAGTTTTAAATTAATTAAAACAACTTGAGAAGACATAGATATATTTATAGTACAAAAAGGAAACTTAACTGGATCAAAGAAGAAAGTATAACCTATTTGAAATTCTTCACACAAGTTTCAAATTTTTATTTTTATTTTTTTACTTTTGGAAGAATTTGCATATACATAATGAGGCACCTTAAGGATAGGACCCAACCTAAATACAAAACTCACTCATGTTTTATATGCATCTTATACACATACCATGAAGGTAATTTTGTACAATATCTTTAGTGCACCTGCATTTTGACTGCAACCTGTCATATAATATCAAGTGTGTAATCTTTTTCATTTGCGTTATTGTGGAACTCAAGTAGTTTGACATCTTGGAACATTTTAGAATTTGACTTTCAGTAGAGATGCAGAGTGTCTGTAGTATGTCATTTTTTACAGCTAGTAAAATATGTTGTGGAAGGAATATACACATCAAGTAATTAAAAACTTATGATTGAGAAATTTAGATTGACAAAAAAGATAAATTTAGATTTAGATTGAGAAAAGAGATAAAACAATACATAGTTTTGGGTGAGAATGATATTGTTTATTTTATGTACAGAAACTGTATCAGCCAGTGCTTACTAGAGAAACAGATTTAATGCAAGCTATACAAATATTTAAGAATTTACAATATTGGCTTATGATAACTGCCCACAGAGCTGGGTGTGGAAGAGTGCAAAAGGTCTGCCTGTGCACTGCAGACCCGAAGGATTCAGTCCAGTACCTGGAGCTCACTATGGTGTCTGGCGTGAGTCTATACCAGGAGGCCGAAGGGTCTGAGGTGGAAGACTGAAGGGTCTGCTCTAGAGGCTAAAGAGTCTCAGCTGGAAGCCAAGAGATGAAGTCAAATGTGAAGGTGAAGACTGCAGCTCCTCCGAAGAAACAGAAGCAAGACTTCCTGCTTCATTTCCCTTTTATAACATTTTAGCCACCGTATTCCCTCGGCTAGGTCATTTTCACCCGCAAATATGTTGATCCAATTTAGGTAGCCATTTCTTTACTCAAGTTAACACAGTCAGTTAACTATCAGAGAAACTAAAATGAATATTCACAAAATCCTGTCATATGAACTGGTTTAGAATGATAAATTGCATTTCCATTGTCGAGATCAAGAATAGGGTGGACAAAAACATTGAAAAATTTTGCTTGATTTTTCTATATGTCTTTAAAAACACCATGTGAAAAATAGAACATAATTTCTGATCTCTAAACTTTATCTGAAGTAATACTGGTGTATCTTTTTAAAAAAATGTCCACCTAAGTTGTTATTGAAGAACTATCATTATGGTTTAGATGTAGAATGTCCTTTGAAAGTCTCACGTATTCAGAAGTGTGGCTTTTGGAAGGTGACTGAATCATGGGCGCTCTGCTCATCAGTGAATTAAATGCATTGATGACTTCATAGCTAAATAGCTTTTAGGGAATTTGGCCCAGTAGGAGGTGGGTCAATGCAGGTGTGACCTGGCAGGGTGTGTTCTTGCTCCCGGATCTGCCTCTTCTGTCTGCTCCTTGACTGCTGTGGGTTGCACAGCTTTCCTCTGCCAAGCCCTCTCGCCATGCGGTTTCCTCCTTGGTGCCAGGCACCCAAGGACCAAACCTACTACAAAGTGTGAGCTGAGTAAATCTCTCCTTAAAATTGGGGATGGCAGCCATTTTGTCCCAATTATCACAAAGTAACAATATAACCATATAAAACAGTGGTTTTTGGTTTTATATGTGATCTATTACATCACTCAGATGATCCCAAAAAAGACAGATTTAATGCAGGACACAGAAATTTACGAGTAGCTTACAGTATTTGCCCACAGAGTCAATGTAGAAAAGTACAAGAGATCTATCTGTCTGTGTGCCAACGATCGGAGGACTCCGGGCGAGGGCCTGGATCCCATAGCAGTGCCCCGTAGGAATCCGTATGGGGGGGGGTGGCTGAGGGTGCTGCAGTAGAAGACTAAAGAGTCTGCTGGAAAGCCCAAGGGCTGGCGTCAGCGGCTAGAGATCTGCCTGGGCAGGCTGAGAAACTAGTGCTGGAAGCCGAAGAATCTGCACCGAGAACCAGGAGCCGATGCTCAAGACAGAAACGAAGACCAGAGCTCTCCCCGAGAGAACAGTCATCCTTGGCGAAGGCGAAGACCAAATCTCAGCTGAAGAGAATTACCAAAGCTTCTCCAAGAGAAATCACGGTGAGATCCTCCCCTCCTAGTCTCTCTCTCTCTCTCTCTCTCTCTCTCTCTCTCTCTTTTTGGTTTAATTTATTGGTATCTTTTATTTTATGTATTTATTTTTTAAAATTTTATTTTAATGGTACATTTTAGATATACATAATGATAACATTCATTTTAGGAAATTTGTACCTGTACATGATATATCTTGCTGTTTCTTTCTTCTTCTTCTTTTTTTTTTTCATTTCTCTCCCCTTCTTGCAACCCCTTCTCCCTCCTTATTTACAAAAGCTCTGTTACTAGTTTTTCTTCTAGTCTTTTTTCTCTTGTCCTTCTGTTCCTTGCCCCCTCCCTGGTTTCCTTTTATAGGGTCTTCCACCTCCAGAACCATGCTAACTCAATCCAGCTGACCTTCCATGCTGAACACTCAAATTGACCATTAAATAACCACCACATGTGTAGATATTTGTAAACCTTTGTGCTAACTCACACAGGGTCAGAAGCCAAGGTGCTGCTCCTACTATATCTTTTTCTGTATGGTCCAGAGAAGAATGTGCTTTAGAACCCATTTCGCCTTTTGGCAGAATTCAGTTCCCTGAGGATATGGGATGAAAGTTCCCTCTTCTTGTTGATTGTTAGCAATGGCTCTTTGTTCCGAGTGGCTCCCTCAGCTCTTTCTGTTGTTCTTCATGTGGCAAAGTTGGGTAGAATCATTTCACATCTGTAATCTCTGAGATTCTTTGCATCCACATTTTCTCTGTGCTCTAAATGGAGAAAATTATTGACCATTAAGATCTCATGAGAATAAGATGGACTCAACTTATATCGCTAGAGAAATAATTGGACAATTATAATAATTATGCAATAAAATAATAAATTGCTGTCTTCCACAGATAGTGGAAAAGGTATTTAGATCAATATTTTAAACTAAATACATTTCCTGTTTCTTTTCTTTTTCTTTTTCTTTTTTTTTTTTTTTGTTTTTCACCAAGAACATGTATTGGTACATTGGATACATAACGATCACATTCATCATGGTTATTTTGTACCTGTACATTATATATCTCGGTTTCTCTGACTCTTCACCATCCCTCCCTTCTGTTCCCCCACCCTTCCCTATTTACAGCAGGTTTATTTACATTTTTCCATTTTTTCCCTTTCTTCTTTCTTTTCTTTTTTCCTTCCTTCTTTTCCCCCTTCTTCTTATCTAGTTCTCCTCTCTTTTGAATAGTATCTTTCTTTTTTGCATTATATCTATTATGCCTCTTTGTTCTTATTTACACTTATGGTTTCTCATATCAGAGAAACAGTTTGATATGTACTCATAAGTGTCTGATTTATTTCACTTAAGAGTGTGTCCTCAGGGTGCATCCATTTACCTACAAATGTCCCTAGTTTATCCTTTTTAATGGCAGAATAGTATTTCATTGTGTAGAAAAACCACATCTTCTTTAGCCATTCATTACTTGTTGGGCCTTTAGGTTGTTTCCAAGACTTAGATATTACAAATTGTGTTGCTCTGAACATGGTTGTGCATATTATCACTGTGGTGTGATGATTTTAATTCTTCTGGGAAGATGAAGGAATAAAAATAGCAAAGAAATATATGAAAAAGTGTTCAACATCATTGGTCATTTGAGAGATGCAAATCAAAACAGCACTAAGATTTCATCTCATTCCAGAAAGAACAGCTATTATCAAGAAATCAACCAATAACAAGTGCTGGCGGGGCTGCGGGGAAAAAGGGACCCTCCTGCACTGTTGGTGGGAATGTGGACTGGTCCACCCACTGTGAAAATCAATGTGGAGATTCCTGAGAAAACTACAACTAGATGTTCCATTTGACCCAGATATTTCCTGTTTCTTTAACCCTGCCCCATACTCTCACAGCCTACATGTCACACGTATATTTATATGTAACTTACACAATCTAATATAACACTTACACACAGATTGGTTCAACAAAATAAAACAGATACCAGATCTAACTATAGCCCTGTGTATCATAGACACTAAATCTTTCTACACAGGCTGGTGATCAGGCATACCAATCTATTAATTGAGCAAGATTAAACTTCCTCTATCCTGTAAGGTTTCACAACTTTAAGGAGTAAACGTATTGTACTAACCCAAATGTACCTTGGTTTACAAACTTAATTTGTTCTGTGATTTGGGGGAAGATGGCTGTGTCTGTATGGGGAAGATGGCCATGGTTGTGTTTATCATGCGATACATTTTTTTTTTAACAGAAGCAAAATTTTGCCCAATGCTTTTGTTTGTGAAGTTAATTGTTTGCAAACAGAAGTGTTTGTGAACTGAGGGATGTGTGTGTGTATTGTTTTTTTTTTTAATAAAGTGCTAATGTCTTTAAAGAAGTGTTTTCTCAGAGACTAAATATCAGCATTGAGCTCTTCTTTCCAAACATACTATATTTAAAAGCTGAATTGACTAATTGGCTAGCTGGCAGTTTGCCAAAAATCCTCACTACTCAATTTAATGGCCAGATTTACTCAATCTTATGAAATGTGTCTAATGTTATTAATCTATATGATTTATGTTAGTAATTATTTCTAAATATTTTACAAAAAAATAGCCCTCCCAAGAATGTGGGTTCAAAATGTTTTAACCTCCCTTTCCAACATTCTTACTCATTTAACATTATTGTGGGACAGATTTACAAGCTGTTCATCAGGCCCTCGGAGCATCTCTTGGGGAATCCAGAAAAAAAGTTGTCCAGGTCCCTCGAAGTTATTTTTTGACATCTGCATCAGAAAGCTAACACAAAGCTCTTAAGTCCTAACCGGGGACTCCCTCTCTTGCTGGGCACTGGTGCACACCACCTTGGAGGACAGGCAACCACATTTGGAGGGGGAGGAACCGCCATGGCTGCCTGCTGCTTTAGTCAATACTGCAAGAGATTTCCGCTCTCACAGCAGGGTTCACTTGATTCACACCTTCAGGAGCAAAACATATTATACCAAGCCAACGTTTAGCAAGTATCATTGTGACAATTAGTAGAGATGCTGTGATAAAAGAAGTTTAATCTCGCTCAATTAATAAACTGCTATGCCTGATCAGCAACCTGTGTATAAAGATTTAGTGTATATGATATGCGGGGCTGTAGTTAGGTCTGGTATCTGTTTTGTCCTGTTGAACCAATTTGTATGTAAGTGGTAACTTCTCCCTGGATGGCTCTGTCAGTGTGAGCAGGACACTTTCTTCACACTACAGCAAGTTTAGCATCTACACACAGGAGTGACAACCATGTGAATCATTGCAGTCAATTCTACTGAGAACCTGAAAGTATTCTTTCCTTTCTCTTGGGCAGAGGGATACATTTTCCAATAATTCCAAGCACTTAATGAGATCAGGAAAGAATGGATGAAGCTAGAATCATGTGAATCACAGAATTTTACATACCAGCTGTACCACGGGAGGATTCCAAATCAGCAGAAAAATTCTTAGCACTACACACTGATGGCTTTTCATACAGAAAATAAATATTGAGACTTTTTACCATTTGTAAATTAGATGTTCCCCAGTAAAATATTTCAGGACTCAAAATTTTAAAACAAAACAAAGAAAAAAAATGATTTACAAATTATTTTAATGCTATTTTATTAGCAATTCAATACATATATGACATCATTTGAAACACCAAGGAAAAGAGGAATTATAGGAAAATTAGCACAAGTGAGAGAGAAAGTACAGTGGAATAGAGAAAGAAAAGAAAAGATAATGAGAAAAGAGAGCGAAGGCAAAGGTGGACAGTGAGAGTTTGGAACTGATTCCTGCATTAGAAAACGAGCGGCACGGTAGGGGACGGAGGCTCATTACACCTGATGACGGAATGTTCTTAAAACAAATGTTTCTTGTCACTGAAGATTTGCATTTGCACTGGAAACTTTAGAGTAATTTACCACAGATTATCATTGTCTTATAAAGAACCAAGTTCAGAGTAATTCTTGTCTATAAATCATCAACCATTTCTTTTATCAAAGAAAAATGTACATAATTTCAAGATTGAACAGGGCAGGATGAGCTAGCTAACCATTAGAACAGAAATTGTTCTTGATATTTCACTCAAGATCATAGGCATAATTTAGTCTTCGCTTATAGTTATGGAAACATTACATTTATTTTAGGAATATTGCTTGGTTTAAAGTCAGTCAGATATTACATGACCTGAGGGTATAAGAGAACATTAAAAAAAAAAAATCCCTCTTACACATTTCCTTTATTACAGCCAGAAATAAAGAAAGAGACCAAGTTTTATAAAATAGCAATTTCATATGCTCTTCCTAATGTTGTGTATATCATTATTAAATAGTAATTCTTGTTTTTAATAGTAATTCTAATGAGTTACTTGGGAGGAATTTTTAATCACATTCTCAAGGTACACTTTAATATCTTCATCTCTGATTATTTGATGATCAGTTTTTGGAAGACTCTAAACAGAAAGTGACTCAGATAATCTTAAAAATATTACACATTTCACCATAATTTAAAAGCAAGTTTCAAAAAAAGAGAACGTAAAGACTACAGTCTTGAAGATTAAACCAATGGAAAACTGAGTCTTGAAGGTTAGACCAGTGAAAATTCTACAGGGATGTATTAGAAGAAAGAGTGAAATTCAGCATAATTCAACCAATAAAAATGCTGTACTTCAGAATTTTAAGATTATAATATGCAAATTCTAAAAGTTAAGAACTGTCCTGAAAGAGGTAAAAACTGCATTGAGCAAGAGTTGGACAAACCAGCATAGTCAGGACCGTATCCAGATTAAATAAAAATCGTCCCCTTGGTTTTCCTTAGTGTTACTCAATCCAATACATTGTGAATTAACGTCAGAATCCATTATGGAAATTTGTAGCTTCTGCTATTTACACAACTGTTTATATGGTCCATAATCCTGCTCATAAGTTGTGAGTTTCAGTATATGTTAAACTACTTTGAACATTTTATAAAGATTAGAAAGAGAAGAGAGAGTGTGTGTGTATTTGTGTATCCGATATTTTCTTGAGGCAGCTAACACTGATTTATTTATTTACACAAAAACTCCTCGCTCAATGTTACAAAAAGTGATCTTTCATGAGTGTCTTCACAATCTACAAGCAAAAGTTCAGCAAATGCTGGTGTTGAGGCATGTAATGGAAAGCTTTACTCATAAAATCATGATAGGGAGCATCCATCCACCTTTTTACACAGATTTGGCACTGTTCAATTCTGGGCTCTTCCCCTAAGGCAAAAGGACTGTGAGAGTAAACAATTTTAGTTGACGCAGGACAAGAGGCAGCCACCAAAGGCCTGCTAGCAGTGAGGAAAGAGGACTTCTAGAGCTGCTTTGGAAAGCTGCAGGGAGAGTGGGATAGAGGAATGTGTTTAAAATGAGCAGAGTTTTAAGAGGGATTAATGACTCTGTGTCTTTTATTGTAAATTTCAAAAATTGAAATATTCCCTGTATTTTGTGATAATACCTACTATGTATATTTAGTAAGGTAGGAGGCTATCTGCTTTTTCATGTAATAAGCAAATATTCTCAGGTCCTTCAAAAAAGATCAGAGTTTTTATCAAATCTTTCTGTACCTTCCAGAGCATTTCATAATGTTTCATTTCTGGTTTTGTTTCTGAGGTTGCTTGAGATTAGAAGGATTTGAGAGTCAGCAAGCCATGACTATTCTCTGGTGTCCAGAGTAGTCTGTATTTCTAAAATGATATAAAATAAAATACTCATCTTTTACAATATTTTACCCTATGGTCGTACTGTGTGCTTCTTTTAAATATATCCTTAGGTATTTAACATATATTTAACTAGATGTGTATGTCTAGTGGCATTTTTTCTTCTTTCTTTAGTAATTTCGGAGCAACAAATATGTGGGAAATTGATACCTGGCTGTTCAAAAAAATCTATAAATTGTTAAAAACTTAATGCTATAAATGCATTTTTTCTTGATTTTTTTCTTCTATAGTATTAGTTTTGATTTAAGATATTTGTTAACTGAGATCAACAATATAAAATGTATTCTAGATTTCAGTTAAAAACTTTTATTTCGTAGAAATCTATTCTGTTTTGGAAAAAACAAATCATCCCTATTATTCATTTCAATTACATATTAAATTTTCTCATGCTTAAATTTTAGCTTGTCCTCTTCTGAATAGTAGTTCACCATGTCCTTGGGCAAACGATTTCTTGAAATTCAGCATCTGTTCTCTAGAAAGTAGGTTAATTAAGTCAAATGTCTACTTTTGGTGAAGATTTTAATCATTTAAATAAAACAGCAAACACTCTGTGTGCTTTGCAAACTGAAACATACTTGGAAAATGTTGGACAAAGTGAATACGTCTAAGAATTTGAGACTTTTTTGAGTTAAATAATATAAAACACTTTAAAGATTTAATAACAAAAAATAACTAACTTGGTTGAAAGTATAGCAATATATTAGATGTTTGGCATTGATGTATGAAGTTAAGTAGTTGTCTCTATAATTAAAGAACTTAATATTAGTAGCATGTAAGAGAAAAACTGTTGGAATCACCATGTTTCTATCAACGCCGGTGTCCTCAATCCAAATAATCTCTGCCCTCTTACAATTAAATCTCTTCAGTGGTTTCCCTCAATTTTTAGTTTAAAATACAAGTTTATGTTTATGTTATATAAATCTTCATTATCTATATTTTCAGTCCATCTTATCAGCTTTTATATACTGGCGTTAAAAAAAAATTAAGGCTTTTAAAAAAGAAAATACATATAGCTGCTTGAGCTCACCATTTTCTTCTATGTCCCCATGCTATTTTTTAGTGGTTTGGTTCATAAAAACAAAACACTCAATTTATTTTATGAAAGTACTTAATGAAGGGAATTAGAGTAAAGAACCACTAGACATATTGTGAGAGCAGCAGTCAGCCCTAAAATTAGGAAGCGCAAGAATTGTATTGAATGACTACTGATTGTGCCAGTACCTGACCCACCAATCTAAGTGATTTCTATTGGAATGCTTGGAGATCACCGAGAAAAAAATTTAAATCTACCTCCGAACAAAGCCCAAATGACTTTGTGTTTCAGGAGAAATAATGATCTGCAAAACTGTTGAATTTGTGTAAATATCTCCTACTGAATTGCAAAAGTGAATCCCGCTTTCCATAGAGTCTGGGAAACTTAGTTTTAGCACTTGGTTATAGGAAGGAAGATAGAAAAATTAAAACTGGTGCCAAGATACATAAACAGATAATGTTGTACATTCTTTTTCTCAGTTTATGACCCCCTAAACAACTTCTGCTACTAATTCCGTGTGTAACTTTTTCATAATAAATTATTGCTATAGTTAATTCATTTGCCACCTCCTTTTCGGATGAGACCTTAAAAAATGTTGACTTCAATCCTCTAAATCAGTATAGTGTCCTCTGTACCTTATTGTATTAGTTACTTTACTACAGTCAATGGTTTGCAAGAGAACAGATCTAATACAGAACAAGTAAAAGTTACAATATTCACACACAAGCCAAATGGAAGAAGAATGCAGAACATCTATCTATGCACCGGAAAGCCAAAAGAGCCAATCAAGGGCCAGGAGCCCATGGCAATGTCTGGCGTTCATCCATGTCTGCACTAAAAGGCTAAAGAAATCTATACTGGAGCCAGGTATGGTGCTCACAGCAGAGATGAAGACCAGAGCTTCCCCGAAGTGAACAGCAGTCATCCTCCACGATAGCAAGGCCTGGAGCTCCATTTGCGAAGAGAACTGCCAAGTCCCCTTCAGGAGAACCAGCTGCAACAGAGCTTCTCCTGGGAAACAGCCGGCCGCCATCTTCTGCTTCTTTATGTTCTGTTGACAACAATCTTCACACAGATCTTCTGCACCCAGACCCACACCAACTCAGTTCAGCTGGGCGTTCCTGCTCAAGTTGACCTCAGTAATAAGTCCACCGTATTTATACATTATTTGTGAGCTACTTTATAATAGTAGTAGCCTTTACATATATAACACATCCAATTGTAGAGTGTGAATATGTGTGTAAATAAATTCATCTTGATGTAGAGAAACTTGTTACTCTGTCATTCAGGGTGGTCTCCCTATCAAGTTTGTTTATATATCAAGAATAGCACCAAATTGTTTTTAGAATAAAGAATAGCATAAATAAAAACCTCCAATTTCTAATTCTGGCCATTTGCAGATACTTGTGGTATGTTGAAAACTCAAAGACATATGCTTTCTTGAATCACAGAAAGGTTGAATGAATTTAAAATTAGTTTGATCATATCTTGGTGTCACTTAAGTATTGGTTCCTAGGTCTCCTACATGTTGCAAAATCCACTGATACGTGCTCACATATATAAAACGGCCAAGTATCTGAAAATAGTCTGTACATATTTTACTGTATACTTTAAGTCATCCCTTAGGTGACATATGGTAGCAAATATTATATAAATGCTCTGTAAATCAGTGTTATTCTGTATCCTTTAGAGAATAATAAAAATAAAATAAGAACTTGTTTTTGTTCAGTACAGAGATTTTTATTTTACTCCAAATACTTCTTAATCTGCGACTGGTTGAATTCACAGAAGCAGGACAAATGTATGTGTTATTTATTTATTTTTTTTTGGTGGTGCCGGGGATCGAACTCAGGCCCTTGTGCTTACAAGGCAAGCACTCTAATCACTGAGCTAAATCCCCAGCCCCAAATGTGTGTGTTATTAAACTGTACCACGGAAGTGAAAGAAACTGCTGATGTCAGGGAACATTACTGAACCTTTACAGAGGGAAATTTAAACCAAACATTGAAGGGCAAATAAAACTGCAATGGGGAGAATAGGGAGACCAGGCTTCCAGGGAGTAGTAATTATCTGAAACATTGCCAGGAGTCAAGCCAGGCAAGAAATACAAATCAAGCTGAAAACTGTATTGTTTCTCATAATCTTGGGAGGTGCTGTATTTAAATGAGTTTGAATTTGGGTAGAAAGACAGTTTACCATAGTCAACCTTGTGTCTCAGAGGAGTTAGAGAGAAACAAACAAACAAACAAAATAGGACATTTAAGTATTTAGTTCAAGTTCTCTATCTTGTATGGTGCTAGGTACTACTCAATAGAAGTCTTTTGAGTTGATTGGTTTATTGGTTACTTTTTATTCCAACCATACTATATTCTACAACAAACTTTGGTGGTATTCCTAGTCTACTGAATTTTATTTTTATGTAAATCACAGAAAATGGTCTGTTACATTTAATTCATTTCATATTAGATTCTGGATTAGTTTATTCTAGGCTACATGTAGTTCATTAGATCTTAGGTTACTGTAGACTTAGTAAAATTTTTGGAAGAGAAAATGTGTTTACTTATTCAATCTTTTTCTTTGAAGCTCAAATTTTTACACAAATAAAGAAAATACAAGCATTTTAATTATACTCCTACCTTCCATAAGTTATTTTTGAGGACTACAGTTATTAAGAATATTTAAGTATTTAATAATGATGCATCATCATCTTTTATTGTGCCAAATATATCAAATATTGACATTTGATAATTTTATTTTTGTTTTTTAAGGTAATTCTCAGCGGGACTTACTTTTAAGATTTTCTAGTTCACAAAGAAACGGAATAAAGAACATGTTCTTCAGAAATGTAAAAGCAGAGAGATCGTGGTTTACTTCCTGTTAAATTAACCATCAGTGAATTAATTTCTGATAGCTAAATGAGGTCAAAGAATCAGAAGGAAATTAAAAATATTCACAGCTGGAATAAAAGCTGTTGATTTCTTCCATTTGAAAAACTACAGTTGCTTTTTGTCACAATCTTTCTATTATTTTAAGAGTAGAAATTAAATATATATTATCACTTGCATAGTACCATATAAATTTCATATATTGGATGTACTTTTTATGAAGAAATGGGTGGAATACAAAATTGTGTCTCTTCCCCTTTTTTGTGCCTTCATTTTTCTTTTTCTAGGTTGAAATCACTATATTAATTACATTTGTAAAATATGCAAACATTCAATGGGAATAGAATACTTTGTGCAAGACCGTTTTCTAAACTTTATCCTCTCAGGAAACATGGCCCCATTTCTATTGAGTATTAAAGTTGTCCAGGAGCTTCATTCTAATGCTTCACTTCTCATGGCACATTTTCTTCCTGGAAATCTCATTCTCTTTCTAGGACTTTTGTCAGATTCTGCGTAGATCTGTCTCTCAGCTTTGCATTTTGGCTATCCGTCTTTCTACCAACCTCCAGCACATGTATTCAACTTGTGACAAAATACGCTCATTTCAATGTCTCTTGGAAACTTCAATCTTGGCATCCAGATAGCTAAATAATTATCTTTATTTTCTCATGAGAAAAATCTGATCCTCACTTATTTTTCCTTGTTTCAATATCATTCCATTAATTAATTTATGTAACAAACCATTTTAACTTTATTGTTCTAAAGTACTAAAGTACTGATGACTTTATTGATCACATCTGCAGTCCTCCTTCATTCCTCATTCTCCAAATCCAAATTTGCACTAATTACTAGGCATTTGGATTAAACTTTCACCTACATTTTTTCTCACTTTTTACTAAACTAGCATTATTTTTTAAATGAACCGGAGCAATTATCTTCAACATAATTTCCAGAGTGCAGTGTATATCCATTTCCAATTCTCTACTGCCACAAATATCTTTAAAATTGTCAAGCTTAAAACTGTAATTATGTCACTACCCTATTTAAAAGTAATACATTAAAAAAAATTTTAAAATGCTTAATGATAGGTAGTCTGCAGTAGGCAGTATGATCAAGAATATTTCTTTCTCCTCTTATATTGTTGATTAGAAGAACTATGTCTTCACTTGTTTTCTCTGAAAGTGGTCCTTTATAGTACTTCTATTTAATCTCTATTTCATAATCTTTTGTAATTTATGAGAAACTTATTTTAACCCTTTAAAATATCAGTTAAATTACAAATATAAATTGAATGTCATGTGATAATTTGAGACATGTGTAATTGTATAAAGTTAAATATAACCATCTCCTCAAAAATTATTTGTGTCTAAAGCACTAGAAATACTTTCTTCTACCTTTTTTTGACATATGTTCTGCATAAATGTTATAGGTACTCTATTGTACAATAGCATACCAGAATATCTTGCTTTTATCCCAATAATTTAGCAGCCATTGATCAATCTTCCTCTAGTTTTCCCTCCCCTCTTCTCTTTAGACTCCATTCTGCTCTCACCTACAATTCTATTTTCAATTTCTGTAAGGTCAACTTTCTTAGCTTCTGCCTATGAATCAGATTATAGGATACTTGTCTTTCTGTGCCTGGCTTATTTTCACTTCACATAATGATCTCCACCTATTTCAACGTGTATTGATGCAAATGACAATTTCATACATTTTATGGTTGGATAGTATTCCATTATGTGGATGTACTATATTTTCTTTACCTAGTCATCAGTTTGTGGGCACTTAAATTGTTACTACTTCTTGGTGATTGTGGTGTGCTGTGATAGAAGGGGCACAAATGCCTCTTCAACACTCTCGTCTCTTTAGATATATACCTCGGTAGTGAGATTGCTGAATCCTCTGGCATTTTTCTCTGTGTTTTTCTGGGAAATTTATTACAGTTTTCAGAATAGCTGCACTAATTTATATTCCCACAACAATGTACGAGGATTTCTTTTCTCCACCCCCTAGAGCACCTGCTATCTTTAGGGTTTTTTTTTTTTTTTTTTTTTTTTTTTTTTTTTTTTTTTTTTTTTTTTTTTTTTTTTTTTTTTTTTTTTTTTTTTTTTTTTTTTTTTTCTTTTTCCCTTGAGTTTTTGGAGCTCTTTGAACAGTCTGATTTGAGCCCATCAGACACATGGCTGGCAAATATCTCCTCCCCTTCCACAGGTTGCCTTTTCACCAGTGACCATTATCTTGTAATCATATGCAACCAGAAATTTTTAGAGCTTTTCTTTAAATACAATGTTTGCAGGAGTGATTTCTTTTTAACCACTGTTTGCACATATTCACATTGGTCTACTTAATTACGCCCATTTCAATTGTAATTTTGAAATTCATGGGTCTTCATGTAATTCTGTCTCCCGGTCTATTGATGCCCAGTAAACTTTCTGTCATACTGGTATTTTTCTATAACTTGAGTGACCCGATAGAGTGCCCTTTACTGCTCTGTTCCTACGTGATTGTTGAACTACTGATGTACTCTTGAAGAAACATCAGAAAACCATCTTATTTTTCACAATTTCATTTTAACAAATAATTCTAGACCTATTTTTAAGAGAAGAATTCAAATGAGTTTTAAAACTGCATCATCACACTATGTAATGAAGCATTTACTGAAAATATAATAAATGCACAAATACATTAAATCCACAAAATATATTAAATGTATGTACATGTCCTTTGAAAGGACATGCAAAGACAGTCAATTATAAAAAAAAAAAATAGTCTTCCCTGTAGGTTACCAAGAATGTCATTAATTTTCCTTTAAAAAGCCTTTTTGAATCATGTATATTTTGATTCACTTGAACTTTCAAATATATCTTGCTTTTTGTTTGTTTGTTTTGTTTTTACTTAATATTTCTCTGCTTCTCTAGCCTTCTCCGTACCCCATGCAGAATCTTTGATGTCTACTGTTTGTGACCTGAATTGTCCAGCTTAGTGAAATATTTTCTTGCTTCCATTTTGGAGAATTCTTTTGAATCTCTGCAGATATATCTCTTTGTGCACCCCCTCGAAGTACAAGCTTAGGTTTTCCTCTAATAAAAGAAAATCATATTTTTGCTACTATTCTACCATAGTTTTGAAGTATTTTATGTTGAAAACAGGTCCTTTCAAGGGCTGAGGATTTAGCTCAGTGGTTAGAGTGCTTGCCTAGCAAGCACAAGGCCCTGCATTCAATCCCCAATACCAAAAACAATCAAACAAACAAACAAAAAACCAAAACAAACAAACAAAAAAACAAAACAGACAAACAAACAGGTCCTTTCAGAAACTAAGTGGATGTAGCAGACATTAGATGGAACATAGAGGAAAATACTAAGTGTTCACCTTGACCTTTCTACAGTTTAGGTCATAACATCATGAAACATTAGAACTCAAAATGTATGACTATTGTTGTATTATTTTTTTTTTTTTTTTTTTTTTTGGTGGTGCCGGGGATCGAACTCAGGCCCTTGTGCTTACAAGGCAAGCACTCTAATCACTGAGCTAAATCCCCAGCCCTGTTGTATTATTTTTAGAATTAAATATTTTTGAACATTATATGTATGAAGGCATATGTACATTTGATAATAACAGAAGTATTCTGCTTGTATTAGAAAAGTCTCTATTTACCTGATCATCATCAGTATTACTGAAATAAAATATGTAGCTTCCAAACCTAGAGTTCTGTGGAGCACAAATTGCAAATGCTAACTCAGAGAATCACTTGACAAATTAGTAAGTGATAGCATTCAAATGATTTGCCCGAATCAGCATGTTAGTGTCAAATCCAATATGAATTGACATACAACTCTCCTCATCTTTGTAATTTCATTTGTTTAATTTGGCTATGTTTTTCATATGTAATACCTCCAAATACCAAAATATAGCTTGTTTGTTCCCTTTTATGTACAAAATATTCCAGTAGCTAATCTTAAATATTTCAGATTTAGTGCTGCTGTATTCAAGATCTTAAAATGAATCTAACGTTTTTGTATGTCGGGTATCCCATTACAGTTACTCACTTTTTGATTTGTTTGGATAGTCTTCAAAATATCATATTTATTGTCTTTGTCTGGCAACCAGTTTTTCACACATCTTTTTTCACCCCAAACTCAAATATGTACTTCACAAAAGTAATGCCATTTTGTTTTGATGCCTGGGTATTCCTGCTATCTAAAACAGTTTTGGGTTTTGTGTAATTCAGGTCTATATTGCAATGATAAAATGCCAGTTATAAATCTACTTTAAAAATGAAATATTTATTTTGACTTGTAGTTTAACAGGTTTCTGTCCATTCTCACTCGGTTACAATGATTCCAGGCTCATGGGGAGGCAGAAACATAATGCCAGAGATGTCATGGTGGAGAAAAAGCGCTCAACTCATGGTAGCAAAGAAGCACAAAAATAAGTAAAAAGCCAAGGAATAAAGGGCCATGAACTATATGTAATCCTCAGGATCCCCCCCGCCAATGGTTCACCCTCCTCACATAGACTCTAACTCTTGTTTCCATCACCTCCTAGGAATACCATCATTTAATGATCTCCTCAGTGGAGTTGTCCACTGATTAAATCGAAGCCTCATGATCCAGTCACCACTCAGCCCTCAAGTCCTCTATGCATGAGACTTGAATGAGACTTCATATTTAAACAGATTCATAGATATTTACGGTTAAGTGCCAATGAATATTCTCAGACATAAGGGTCTGGAAAGTAAAAGAGAAAAAGTGCTTTATCAATGAAAACAGGAAGATGGATGGATGAAATAGTCTGCAATTTGGAAACAATAGGGTTGGAGACAACTCTTCAGACATTCCATAAATGTTCTACATTTATTTATCCAAACAGTAAGTTAAGAAGCTAAAAAGATAGTCATTCGTTTGGACTATAATTGTGTGTGGTGATAGTATTCTGAGCAATGAACAGGTGAAAATTACATTATTTCCTAACATAAAGGGAAATAATTACTTCACACGAAAAGAACATTTTAAATGGTGAGCCATATAGTGAAGAATTTTCAGCAGAAAATTTTTAATTCTACATCTTTTGATACCTAGGGGATAAGAAAGATGAAGTTTCTAATTATTATTTGAAAGGACTATGTTCAAAGGATAGCAAACAAAGCAAATTTTTAGTTTATTAATTGCAGAATATGCATGTTATTTATAAAAATTGCATGATCAGGTAGTCATTGCAGTACATTTATTATAAGTAAAAAGGGAAAGTGTCTTACTCTTTTTTTTTTCTGTTTCTGATGATAATGTGGCTTCATGCATTTCTTGTAGTACATATATATCTTTGTTTTATATCACTTGGTGGCTCGCTGGGAGCTTGAGGCTGGCCTGGGTTATGTAGCGAGCTCAAGACCAGCCTGACTACTTAGGGAGACCCTGTCTCAAAAAACAAAACAGAAAAGATTCACAAACATTAGAAGAGTAATTGATTACTTTGAAATAGGCAATGCTCTTTTTTGCCAACATGTTATTGTAAATGCTCATGACTCAAACTTTAGGAACATCATATTTATTAAATACATCAACAATGTTGGGAGTGTCATGCTCATATTGTTATAGTAATATTTTCTGATGAGACAATTGTAGTGTGACTATGAAGTCAGGAAAATGATTCATGTATTACATAGCTCACATTCTCACTGTTACATCGTTTTTACTAAATTATATAAAAGGAGGTAATTGATCAACATAGTTAATATTATAAAGCACTACCCCAACACACAATTTTATCATTCCTAAAATGCTTAAATACAAAATAAAAAATGCAATTTTTTTAAATTAACAGTGTCATAGCAAGAACTATGTCACTCTTTTTGCACTATTACTTTCTAAAGCTGCAGTACTCACAGCTATGCCTCTGCTTTGATTTTTGCTTCTCCTCTCCTACTCTGTGAAAAGCTCATGTCAGGAAAGTGAAAATGGGAAGCACGCATGCCTCCCACAGTGTGATCCGAGCTGCTCAGGGCTGTGGAGCTAGTATAAGAGGTTCAGCAATTAGAATGCAGTATTCATGAGCAAGGTGATTAGCCACAGATTGGAGTGAGAAATCACCAAGACAAAAATCAGTGCTTTAATAGAGGAATGAAAAGCTAGCAGAAGATACTATATGCATATCCAGGAAGGATCCATTTGGCATTAGGAGCATCAGTCACAAGTTGCGGGACATCCTCACAATACATTATCACAGACTGGAATCGGAGAGGGGCGAGGTGTCCATGTTAGAAGAAACTGACACTTCAGCAACAATCCAGACAGGATTTCTCTCTCAACTTAGTCAAAACAGTATGATGTGGAAACAGTAATATCCACCAAAAGCACCATTTTGGCAAAGAGAATTAGAAACAATGAAATTGAATCATCTTCTCATTTCTGATTACTAATTAAAGTAAAAGTACCAACATTCTCATTTTACAGCCAGCGTCATTCCTGAACATGGTTCGAACATTATATGACCCTACATGCTTCCCGCTCATTCATACCGCCAGAAGTAGAGGTAAAAGTCATGCCCCCGTCAGTAGTTCTAAATTCAGCATCTCCTGGAACATCAAATTTATTAAAGCATATTCTATTTACTTACTTATTGACAAAAATATAGTCATAATATAGTGTGTGTACTTTCCTGCAAAAATTTTAGCCCAAAAGCAAGCTTCTGAAATCAGTTATGATAAAAATGAAATCAAGTAATCAAGTTACATGTAAATATTTTGCTATTATGATTGACTCTTTGCTCTAAATACCTATTGACCAAACAAATTGCCTATTACTACTTTTCATTAGAGAACTGTCTCACTATTTGGGGGGGTGGGCTAAAAAAGTAAAGGCATTGTGCATTAAAACTTGACAGCAGGAAAGAAGCATTTTCATTAGAAGTGCATCTTCTTGTGTCTCTCCCCTGTACTGTGAGAGATGATGCTTTCAATCATCAAATAAACTCGAGAATAGTATTTCCAAATTTCTTCAGAATGTGTTTTGGAGGAAGTAAGAATGAACGTATGGGTAAATGTGGGCAAGTGGGCGGTGACTTAATATTTACTTAGCAAGTATATCATTCATGTCCCAAGACCTTTAAATCTTAGAAGGCATTTAGGAAAGCTGTGTTATGATCAGGAGTCACGTAATGATTGTAATGATATTTTTCTCTTTATCACAGAGAGTGAGGAAATACTTTAACTCTACTACATTTTAATGGTTGATACAGAGGATATTTTTTGCCCTGAGTGGTTGATAATTCTCATCCATCCTTAACAACTAAAGTAAAATATAATTCCTTTCTTTGTGAAGGGGGAAAATGTAATGTGACTTTATTGTTATAACAAGTGGTACTATTCATTTCAAAATCTGATACACCCTTCGAAGATCTTACCTAGGTTTTATCTTTTCTGAGACATTTTCCTCCAGCATGAAAATTTCCTCCTCAATATCATTTGTTAAATAAGGGACGATTAACCCATTTAAATAAAGTGGGTAAGATTCTAGCAAAATTCTATATTACTATGATTTATTTGCATAACACTATAAAATGTCTCCGGAATGTATACAATATAAATCAGCCTTGTGGATAATGGAATATGTTAATAAGGCTATGGTCTCCCTAACTGCATAAGTAATTACTACTTTTATAAAGTACTTACCTTACCTCAAGAAAATAATTAAAATGCTGGCTTTCAAGAATAAAATATCAACTTTATAAGTGCAAAGAATTAATGTTATGAAAATTGCACTTTAAAAATCATCTAATTTGAATTTGATTGTCTAGAATTGTAATATTTGAAGTTTATAAAAGTATCAATGAAAACATTGAGTATCTTTGATTTTTGAAATTTCACTCGGTTAAGGTACATAACTTGTCAACCTTCAGATCATTTAAACATTACAGATAATTCATGAAACTTCCATCAGACCATGAGTATGAAAGTTCATTCCACAAAACTAATTGCATATATATGAATAAAATTACATATTGATTGATATGTGCCATTAACCTGGACTATTAATGAGTCTTAAAAATGTCATTTTTAACCATATGTAAATGATAGCTACTTTATTTTGGAAAGTTATTGCATCTTGGATTTACTTCCTGCAGGGAAATGATGTATATATAGTGCTCATGTAATTGAGTTTCAGCGATTTTAATTATTTTATGCTGTTAAAATAGCAGTTTTAAAAATAATTATATTTTAATAAATCTAATATTTTTACATAATTTCCTTCTATTACTAATAGCAATAATGATTGAATTTTATGTGAATTATTCATATTTTGGTCACTGCTCTTAGTGTTTAAATGGATTACATCAGATGACTAAGGTGACATGGGCCATCCTAAGTAAGTATAAAGCTTCACACCTAATTCTACCTACAATTACCAGACATTTGAAAGGTAGTGTGCCTTAGATTCATAGCATACCTCCCCAGTAAGGGCAGCCATGGAGGGTCTCCTCCAATTACTCCACAGTTTCTGATGTCGGGAATTGTTCCCTAGCTACCACTCCAATTGACTGTATCTCCAAAGACTCTCAAAACTCCAGCTCCATCTTTCCTCATTCTTTTAATAATTATCTGGTGTGTAATCGCCAAATATAAACAGCTGTTTAGGGCAAAATGATGGTCTTATCCATCCATGTAGGTATAATTTGCTTTTTAAGATGTTTTACATCTTGATCCAGAAGGAAAGAAGAGAAGGAAGAGGTAAAACAAGGACAGAACAAAAAAGAAAAAAAAAAAAACAGCAAAATACTAGAAAATCAGAAATGGAAGGAAAAAATGGAAACAAAGCTTTTGTAAATAGGGAGGGAGGAGGGAGTGAGGGGAGGGGAACGGGAAAAAAGAAGCAACAAGATATGTCATGTACAAGTACAAATCCCCTATGATGAATGTTATCACTATGTACATCTAAAATGTACCATTAAAATAAAATTTAAAAAAATTTTAAAAAGATGTTTTACAATTTTCAATTCTTAAATTTTCTACTCTTAAAATTACTTTTTAGCCTGAATTTCCCAAATAAGCATTACATGGTAAAATAACAATATTAGTTTCATGTTCTCTGTTGCATTTTGCTTTTAATAGCTCCATCCCAAAATTCTACTAATGTACCAGAAATATACAAAAGTACTTTTGAAGGTATTTTAGCCTTGAGTAGTTTTAAAAAGACCTAACTTTCTAATGTAATAGTACAAAAGATAGACAAAAAATTAGAATGTATGACGTATTAATGCCAAGGAATGGCCCAATACACAATGGAGAACTAAGTATGATACTATTATGCATATGTGTGTGTGTGTGTGTGTGTGAATGTGCATGTGTGTATGTGTGTGTGTGTGTGTGTGTGTGTGTGTGTGTAGTCTTTTGATGGCAAGCACCCTGATCTATGCTGGTCGAGAGAAGAAACGCACACATTCCTTAAAAGTACCATGTGGAATGAATTACTGCATTCCATGTTACTCTGCCCTTCTTGAGCTGTAATGGGTATTCTGTGTTTAGTTTAGGCCATGACACTTATCAGAACTAATCTTCATACTGTTCTCAGAAAACAGAAGATTCTGAGGGGAAACTCACACTGTGACATTAAGGACAGTTTTATTTAAGGGGCTATATATAACTTAGAAAGTAAAGCCTCAGAAAATCTGAGAATTGACTGTCAATATTTGAAAATCTGTCATGCATAAGATGGAGTAGACTTGCTTTATATTACCCCAGAGGGTAGAAGCAAATACTGGAAAGAAACTATAGGGAGACAGAGATATGAGGTAAGAATAATGAGGAACTTTCTATCGATTACAGCTACCCAACAAAATTATATGCTATCTGGAAAAGTATGTGTGAACGTGTGTGTGGGCAGCAAGTTTGTGTGTGTGCGTGTGTGTGTGTGTGTGTGCCACTGAAATCTCTTGAGCATTCCTTTACATTTTTAATCTAGAAAATATTGACCACACCAGTTTCTCCAATCTGTGTTGACTAGACATAATGATTTAAAAATTTTACAGGCCATACATTTGTGAAGTTATACATACATTAAAAGATTTGAACACTGTACAAGAAAATGTGTTAGAATATATGAGTTCAGACTGCAGAATGATATTAAAGAAGTATAAGTCATAGTTTATTTGTACTTAATAGTAAAAAAACCCCGCTGCCTCAAATTTTGAAGAGTAAGAAATAAAATTGACAAGTTAAAAGATAAATAACTAAGTTCTTTAATATGTTTAATATATTTGAAATATTTAAAATTCACTAAATATTATGGTCTTAAGTGGCATCCATTTACCTATGAATGCCAATGTATAAAATACATAAAAATCTAAAAAAAAAAAAAAAATTCTTCCTCCAAAGTAAAAGAGCCAATAAAAATGGACAACCCAGATGAATATAAACACTTGTCAGAAGAAGAAATACAAATAGCCAACAAATACATGAAAAAATGTTCAACATCGCCGGCCATTAGAGAAATGCAAACTAAAACAACATTAAGATATCATCTTATACCAGACAGAAAGGCTATCATCAATCAGATATACACAAATGCTAGTAAGAATGTGGGGAAAAGGAACTCGTCTGTGTTGCTAGTGGGAATGTCAACTAGTATGACCACTATAGAAGTCAGTGTGGAGATTTCTCAAAAAAGTAAAAATGGAAATTGCATTTATGCACAATAGAGTTCACTGCTGTAATAACTACATTTTAAGTCTCCTCCCACAGATGAATTTCTGCACTAACATATGTAAGAAGAAATGATGTGTGCTTAATTCTGGAATACGCATTTCAACTTACTCCTGTTGAACCACAAAGCCCTCTTCTTGAGACGCGATGTGGAAGGTGTACCTATCGTGGTGGATTAGCACACTTAAAGATTGTGTCCTTACAAAGTGTAGCTAATCATACAGGGCTGGGTTCACTGTGTTTGCATAGATGGAAATAAATGTTTGCCTTGCTTAAGCAGCTCTTATATTTGAGTTTCCTTTACTCAGTGCCAAGATAACAGTACCTAAAACATGCTTAATATTTTTTTAAGAAGGGCTGAATATATACCAACCGAACTGAGAACACCGCTACATATCAGATAAATTTTCAGATAATACAAGAATTTTTTACATCCTTTATTTAAAATGTTATTGATAATGCATAGCTGTGTCTAGGACCAGATGTACATTTCTCTAGCACAGAGTTTCATAATATCTATTTTCTGAAGCACAATAGTTTCTTCCCAGTATTGTTATTTTGATAATGGCAATGTGACCGACATGCACCATATTATTTGAAAAGACATCAATTTTCTGATACACTTCCAAAAGTAGAGTTATGTGCTGTTTCTAACTCTGTTCCTTTAACACCTCACTTGAAGGCGCATGCTTATTTGATTGACTGTTATTCTCAAGAATTATTTGTCTGCTGGTATAATCTGCATCACACTATATGAAGTAAAAATGTCGTGATAGGACACACCAGGTCTTGGTATGTACATGACATAGGAATGGGTACTTTTGGAACTGAGATTTTAAAGTTGTTAGCCATACAAAGAAAGGAATGCAATTCAGTTGTGTCCTAGGTCAGGCTTGCTGCTGATTACAGGTGGAAACAGGCATATAGTGTTCACTGAACTTTCTAGTCTCAACTTACTTGAATAGAAATAGAGACTGAAGATAACCACATTTATTTTTCAGTTCTTGTCACTGTCCCAGTTGATAATATTTTTTGACATTATACTGAAATATTTCTCAAATAAATTTGCCTATAATTCCACATGTTTTCCACCAAGGGGAAAATACCAATGGAATCATAATCATTCCAATGGCAACAATAATTTCCAAAGTTAACCAAAGTACATTTTGCTCTAACCTTCTTTCCAGCTCTGACTGAAAAGAACTAATCACTTTATACGGCATTTGGTTTAGTTCATTTTGGCAAACTTTTGGCTTGCAATCTTACATCAGCATCAATGGCCCTGGAATCAGTGATGAGAGCAATGCTGATTCCAAGGTCTCATTGATCACAAGCGTTCTTGTCCTCTACAAGGGATGAAATGGCTCTCTCCTTCTGATTCCTATGAACCTTAGATGGAATTTATGCACTATTGTCTTCTAAATGCAAGACACTCCCACGGGGCTGCATTTTTAATGTATTTAGCAGTGAGGAAAATCTTATTTAACTCGAATTTATAAAGTTTTTGTTTTTATGATAAAGTTTGAAAAACTGCGTACTATTTATAGTCTATGAATTTTTTCTCCAATATATTATAGTATTATATTTGAAAATATATTTCATTATTTGTATGTAGAACTACACCATAATTTTATATTTGTCTTCAGGATAGACATTTTCCAGAGCTCCTATTACATTACTTAGGTGATCACAGAGGATAAGAAATATCGTTAATACTTTTCAAACATTAGACTTCGGGGGAAAATAAATTCTCAGAATATAGGCAAACAAAAGCAAAGACAAAAAATTATATGATCATTTGAGAACCTTAAATATAAAATCCTGCTACTCATCGTTGTGTTACAGAAGAAATACAAACTTCAGTTTCACTGCATTATAGAAGACAGGTCAGTGTGAACCCTATCCGAACCTCTCTTGTGACTAATAATTCTGAGGGGAACGGACAGGCCATATGTCCATGAGAGGAAAAAAATAGTAATGAAAACTATATATTGGAAAAGAGAAATAATAGAGCAGATTTTATATGAATATTTATGCTTTATGAAAAATATATGATTTTCATTCAAGCTTAATGCTTATTCATTTGGAAATGTAAATGAATGCATTTATAACTTGAGGAAATTCAAGAAATAACTATTTGAAATGATGAATAAATTAAATAATTTTGAATAATTTTACCAAATATTGCAAAACAGCAAATAATGGAAAACAAATATAGCATATATTTTACTTCCTAAAATTTAGTCTTTTAACAATATTATAAAACCAATTATACATTAAAAAGCTGTTAACACATACATATGTCATATGTGTATATGTAGTAGAGAATAAACCACAGATGTTTCACCTTTATTCATATATTATTATATAAGAAGAAAATAGGCACTATTTAACATTTATATTAATCACAATTGATATGTTAACATTTATAAATGTGAACATGTTCCATAGAAGATATAGAATAAAAGACTATCTAACTGAGCATACTGGAAATGATATTATCTAATGAAAGCCCAAGTTTACACATCACTTTATTATATCTACTGCTAAGAGATAATTCACATCTTATTTAAATTGTACTAACATCATAAAGCATATGTTAAAATTTGATTAATTTATATCATTTGGTACAAATTTTCATAAAATATATTTTGGCTAAAACTGAAATAATTAAGATTCACAAATTTTAATTCAAAGTGTTTTTACTTGATTTTGGAATTATTTCCCATTTAATAGAAGAAATTTAAGGTGAGAGCATCAAATAATATGAACACGTCCATCCTCATTAACATCAAAGTTATCCTTATATAACTCTGATCTCATGCCATATGGTTACCTGCATGTATTTATGCCTCCATTCCCTTATTTCTTGGAGGACTCCTATGAGATGGATAATCTCAATTTGTAAATTCAATAGTGGGTCCTCTTAAAGTTTTGTAACTTTTCTCAGTTCTCGCAGCTCTGATGAGGTCAAGCCAGATTGCATAGCTTGTTAATAACTGTGGAAAAGAAATGTCTTAACCCACACACGTTTAGAGCAAAGCGAAACAACAAATCAGGAGAGGCCACAAAAATATTAAAACAGAAAATCACCAATATCATAAATAAGCATATTTGCTAGACATGTGCTGATATTTAATGTTCTTCCTTGAAGTACCTGTTATATCAAAAATAAAAAAAAGAGGCATTTATTTTGGTAAACAAGAATAAAATTTTCATTATTTGCCAATTGGATATTTTTATCATGAAAACTGCAGAAATTCAACAATAGCATTAACAACATTTCCATTTCACTATTTTGATGTGTTTCCAGCATTTATTGAGGTAATAGTTGATACAGATGAGAATAGTATCAAACAATCCTAAGCACTCTAATTGCTTTACCTGAGTAACTCATTTTATTCTGACAATCACACTGTTCTACATTCTGAAGGGAAACAACAAAAAAATGTACAAAAACACTTTTGGCAACAAAATAGGGCTCTTTAAAGAGCTTTTAAAGTACCATGTAAATGATTTGACACGTATCTCTTGGGATGTGCCTACCACAGATGGGTCCAGGAACTGGCGACATGGCTTAGTGGTGCAATGCTTACCTAGCATCTGTGAAGCCCAGGTTCAATCTCCTCCACTGGAAGAGAAAATAAACATACCACAGTCTTACACCAAGAAATTTAGGCAATAACTTGTCTAACTATGCCTGATCAGAAATAAAAGTATATGCATAAATCGAGAATATACTTTAGTAAAACATATCATAATCAATTTGAAAGTACAGCATATACAATTATTTCTACAAAAAGTACGAGCTGATAAATGACATTTTAGATAATCACAAGACCAAATAACACAAACTACAGAATTTTTTTTTCAGAATTTTTATAAATGATTTGAGAGTATTGAATGAATGGAAAGGGATATGTTCCTGAACAAAAACAAAAGCAAACACACAAACACACACACACACACACATATGAGAGAAAGGTCAGTTTTTCTGAGATTGATTTATAAATTCTGGCGAGAAAAGTACAATTTTTGAAAGACCTCTGTAGTAAAATAGTAGAAGAATATCCAAGAGAAAAAGCAGAATAGCAACATGTTTTTAGTCCTTCAATTTTAAAATTGCAGTATGCAGCAAGATTCAGGGTATAGTACTGATGCAATGATGCACAGTTCAGCAGAACTGAAGCATAAGGTAGCGTATTGAGAAAATAAGAATATGATAGTTATTTCATTTAATTAATATTTAAATATAATATCGTATATTAGAGAGATATAATCTGCTCATAGCAATAATTTGTCCCGATAAATATTTTATTAGTAGTAATATTGTAAACATGATATAGATAATCCTAGATTAGTGTGAGCCACTTCTGGGTCAGTGCATTAACCATTATTAATTCACTGAAGATTATTTATTGTTCACTCGCCACGGATGCTTTTCTAGGAACAGACAAGCAAAGTCAATTAATCTCACATATTGTCATATTCAAGTGCTACACACAGCCACATAGCATAGAATAAGAAAAAATTCATTTTAATTTAATATTTAAATTTATAAATTGCTTCTAGTAGGAGTACTTGAAATGCAGTTCATTCCCTTGCTAATACTGTCATGTCAGATTTTTCTGATAGTACAGACAGGCTACATAGTTTCTAAGATTGAACTTTCCTTTCACAAGTGTAAGATTAAGAGAAAGGAAACAGTTTTTACACCAAAGTAAACAATCATGTTTCTCTTCTAACACAGTCGTTCAAAGAGAGGAATAAGTAGCCCAATCAATCACAATTTCCCCTTTTACCCGAGAAATTGATTTTTAATTGAAATTATTGTGAAAAATGTTTTTAGCAAATATGTTAGTCTAATCTAAACACATATTCATTATTTTAATTGGGGGTAATATGTATTTAAAGATCTGTACAAAACAGTTATATACCGTCAAATTTAAAATATTATCGTGAACTCAGTACAAAATTTTAATTGTGAATTAAAATGGGAATTTAAATTGTTTCTGACTTAGAGCTGTTACTAGTAAAGTGTCTGTGAGCATTTGAACAAAAGTCTTTGTCTTAACATGTATTTTAAATACTCTTGAGTAAAAAACAAAGAGTGGAATTGTTGGAAAATAGAGTTTTAATGATGATTTTGAAAATCAAAGTTTCCGGGGTTGGTAAAGTTTGTATTTATGATTTTCTGTGTTTTAGTGTTTTGCTCAGTCTGGTATATCTTTGCCTAATTCAACTTCATGAAGCTTTACTTCTATTTATTTTATGTAGAACTAATGTAGCACTAGCAATTAAATATTTGGTGTATTATTAGCTGACTTTCATATGCCATAGGAAATAAAGTTTTTTGATTGTTATTCCATACATACTCCCCTTTTCCCATATCGATTATTCAATGGATTTTTCTTCACCCATTGAATTTCCTTAGTATTTTTTTAAAAAGCAATTAATTACCAAAGGAAAATAAAATAAAATAAATTATATTTCACTTGGCTAAGAATTAAAAATTTAAATAAATAAGTGATGAGAATAATTATATAAGGACTTTAGTCAAATTGATTTTACTAGTATTTAAGTCCCTATATTATGTCCTTACAGCCTATTCACTTGAAACAGTCCTGAGACTTGATTCTAATTTATTGCCAGAGATAGTAGTGTTAATTTATGCAAATGTTTGTTACTTTTCTTCTTGATTATAGTAATATAATGATATCCTTTTGAATTTTTCTGCCTAATAATTCTCCTGTGATAATATGCATTGAAGAGACTAAATATAGAGAATATAGGATGATTCTTACAAGTAAATGGAATACAGTTAGGTCAAGACACAAATACTGAGTTACTAAATTTAAAAATCCTTTTAGAAAGTTACAGAGAAGTAGAGGTAAAATAATACCAAATATAAATAAAAAAAAGAAACAGCAAGGAAGTACATTTTTCTGATTTATCTGAGTATTTCCGTTTCTGTTCTGTCCTTCGCTTTCTTTTTAATAAAGCCAAAATCCCATTCAGGTGGTTTTTTGGTGTTCCACTTTAAGAAATGTATAACATTCAGGAAACTTTTGCCATAAGAAAAAAACAGCCAAAAAATTTGCCTGTAGGATTTGGCCAGGTGCCACTCAAGAGGAGCTTAAAAACTTTTAATTGCTGCATTCAAATTTCGGGTGGCACATCAGTGTCAGTGCAATGGGAAGTAGGGCCGGTGATCTGCTTAACTAAACAAAGGCATGTGATCTATCCCAGGGATGTGACAGACGAGTGGTTAACAAACGTTCCACCAGCCAGCATGTCTTCGCACGTGACACTGCACTGTCGGACTAATTACGGGATGGCGCAAAGTAGAGGTTTGTGCTCCTAATCAGAAACCAGAGTCAGTGGAGAGCTAATTGTAGGGTCAAAATTGAACGTTTGGAGGTGGTAGCTGTGTCCTGATTTATTAACATAGACAAGACCATAGTAAGAAAGGATCAATCGTGCTATTTGGCAGATAAATTATATCCTTGATTTGGCAAAGGAAGGAAAGAACATGGATGCTGTATATGGTATAAAGGGACAAACCTCTCAGTTATTCTTTTGAATCCGAAAACAAACCAGTTACTTCAATTTTGTATTAGAAATAGACTCTATGATATGAAAAAACAATGTCCCCTTTATTTAAAAAAAAAAAAAAACAACTGAAATTTTGCATGAGAAAGAGGCATTGAAAGTTTTAAGAAAAAAAGTGAGTTCTGAAGAAAATGTTCAGAAGAATATGCCTGTGTAATTACCGTAAGTGCAAGTTCAATTAGACTGTGCATTTTAAAAATACATTTTTATTTTCATATTGCAACAACACTTGGATTACAGACAGAAAAGCACCTTAGAGATAAGTACCATGTGCTTAAAAAATGCTGATATTAAACAAAAACAGACAAATTAAAAAACAAACAAATAAACAAAAAAACCCTGATATTAAATACAGGATTGAACAAAAGTGTAGCACACTCGAGAGAGTTCGTCAGCTGTGGCTGTGACATACCACATGACATCCTTGAGAGACAGGTGCAGGAAAAGAGAAGACCGGATCAGAACCACTGTCCTTCCAGACTCTGTTCAGAACCTCAGAGATCTAAGGGCATTTTTAAAGAAAAGAAAGGAAGAGGAAAATGGCCTGCTAAGGAGTCACAATACTAGTTTTAGTAATTTAAAAACTATCACAGAACAGCATCATTAGACAAATTCAGCAGTTGCTCAAGAGGTTCCAATGAGAGTAACTAGAGGAAAATGTATATACTATGAGCATTTTCAAATCAGTTGAATCCTGAAATAAGAGACGGCCTCCTTGGATGGTCATGCATTCTTTGGTTATATATATATATATATATATATATATATATATATATATATATATATATATATATATATATATATATATATATATATATATATATATTTATTTATTTATTTATAAATAAATTTAAGCATGTTCAGATTGCAATCCAATACTTCAGGTGACGTTCAGTATCTTTTTTCACCCTCTCATGAGTGACATGTGGAACATCATGATCTAGACGGCTGGCAGAGGAAGTGAGGAGATGTGCAACCTCCCACCCACTCAAACTTAATCTCAGTCTTCTTCAACTCATGCTTTGCCACATGTGTTATGTCTTATCTATTGGATTGCAAGTTTACTTTAGTTGCATTGTAGATCTATACCTAAAAACTGGATGAAAACTAAAAAAACACTTGTCGTTATTCTATACCACAACAGGATGACTGCAGTATAATTAACATTAATGTATTCTATAATTTCAAATAATTAGTAAAGCAATTTGAACATACTCACTATAAAGAAGTGATAAAATTTTAAGGTTATGGGCATGTTGGTTACCCTGAATTAATCACTACCCAACATATGGATGAATTAAAATAACACATTGTACAAATACTAGGTGTTAATAAAAAAAATAAGTTTCTAAATATCTCATCTAGAGGATAACTTTTAAACAGCATACTCTGGAAGTCTAGCATTTTATTATTGCAGTCAGAGTTGAAAACACTGTGAGCTCAACAAAAGGAAGTAAATAAAACCCACGAATCATTGGCTCTCAGAATTTTCCTGTGGCTCAAGAATGAATCATGAGGCTGGATATGTGGATCAGTGGTAGATCTAGTGGAGCATGCCAAAGGCCCCGGTTTCCATCCCCAGCATGGAAAAGAAAAATATATCGGGAACTGGTCATTGTCTACCAAATATTTACTTACTAAAAGCACTGATTGCCCACTATCTAGCCTTTCTACTTTTGAACATTTTTCCAGGTATGTTACAATACAAAATCAGAGTTATGTTGGTAATTTGATCTCCAAATCTGTGAATTACTGTTAGAAATCAGAGTTGGCACACTGGTGTGTGATTAGTTCTATAGCGACCTATAAAATCTAACTATTTTAACCTCCTGCTCAAATCATTTCTACTTTAGGAATCTGTAGAGAAGTCTTATTAATGTTCAAATAAATATTGTTGCATTTACCCACAGAGGCTCCTGTAAAACGTGTAGGAATGCTGCTTCCCACATGTATCATAAATATTTGGAAATCCAGAAATAGGTAATCATATGAAGTAGATTCCATAATGAGTTAGTGAAAAGTTATGATGAAGATAGCTCTTAAAATTCTCTTTAATTCAAATATATTAGTAATGTCATTATCTATGTGACAGACTGGATTGTGTTTTCTCAAATTCAAATTTAGATTATATATGTATATATGTGTATATATATGTACATATATATGAGTGTGTGTGTGTGTATATTTTTATATATATATATATATGGTCTACCAAGATGTATACACATTTTAGGAAAGGAAAAACATATACATATTTTAATACTAAATTTGTCGAGACATCATGAGATTAATACAAGTTACAGTGCACTCTATGATGACAAGAAGTGTTCAGAGTGGTGCTCATTAGTTTCCAGACACTGATTAGCGCAGCGAACAGCTGCTTAGGTAGCCTTGGTCATTGAGACTGGTGCACACACATTTTCAATTTCTTCTCTAAGGGCCGACAGTCTAGTGGGTTTTCTGTGATATACACCATCCTACCATGTTCCCCCATATGAGGGTAACACCATCTGATGAAAAAAAAAAAAATCATACTGTTTTTCTTTTCCTGAAGTGTATATACAATTTTTTGGTGGACTCTGTATATTGTTTCTGTGTATTTACACAAAATAACAATCTGAAATTTGTTGAAAACATATTTTCATGTTATATATAAGGTATACTTATATAATAATTAATTTTAGTTTATACCTAGCTTAAAAATATTGTCCAAATAAGTTGTAAAATCCCTTGTTAATTAAACACTATTCAGTGATGTTGTTTATAAATCAAAATAAGATTATTAACCAGGCTCACAATATTTTATTTTCCCTTATACTTACATTGTCCTTTATTTATGGCACCCGAAACATGTTCATGATTGCTTTGCTAATGTATTTAACAGGCCTATCTTTAAATTTATATGTATCTACAGTCCCTACCTGTTCATGTGACTATAAAAAGGATTGGTTGGTCATAAACTCATGGCAAATAATGAAGGAGAATGTATTCACTATTGTCTGTGTGACTGGTAACCAAAACTATATTCTATAAAGCACATTTTAAATTCTATTTACGGTTATTAATAAGGGTTAGCATATAAGAAAAACTGGTCTTGTACTTCAGAAATACATTTTCCAAGGTATTAAGCAATATCATAGTAATTGAGTTACTTCTCTAATCATAAAATGGATTTCCAGTGTGAGTCTCTACTAGCTATTTGAAGCAGTAGGTAGAAATTTACTGGTCTCCAGGTGTTTAATTCCCATTAATAGGTCTTCAAAAATTCACACATCTCTAAGGCAAGCGTGACGCCAGTATTCGTTGGACTGGGAATTAGCCTCATAATCAGGTGACTCCTAGCAGATGGCAGGATGCATTGTAGACATTTTGCCAATTATATTTCTTGCCAGATGCACGCTAGGGCCTCCCCGGAATCTTTGTATGAGAGATTGGTATTCCCCAGTGTCTCAAAACACATTTTGATAAAAAAGAAAAAAAAAAGTAGCTATAGGGAAGGTGAGTTATCCTGATCACATTATTTTATTCCAAATGAAACTTTTGGTTATATATTTCTGGGGAATTTTAGAAGTCCTAGATTTCCCAAAGTCCTTGGAGAGTCCATTTCAGTGAATTATGTTTTTATAGCTAGATGAAACAAAACACTAAACCACAGCCCGAATCTCCCTGCACTGCGACTCCCCTCTGAATTTTGCATTTTATGTAGTGCCTGAATTAGTTCTTCCTCACATAAATAGTTCCTTGGCTTTTTCAAAAATTTTTCTTATTTTACAATTAATGACTTTTTTTTTTTGAAACTGTGATTTACTTGGAAAAGATTTGTAAAATAATAATAAAAAAAAAGAAAAGAAAAGGATCTTTCTGGTCAGAATTTATTATCTAAATTAAACTCTGCAACAATTTAAAGTGCAATAACTTCAGAAATGTAAACCAGTAAAATGTCTTAATAATTAGGGAAATTTAATCCTTGTTTTTTGTCTTTTGTTGTACTAGGGATCAAACACAGGGCCGTATGCACATCAAGCAAGCACTCTACTGCTGAGTTACAACTGCAGCTTCTAGTCATGGCTTCCTTAGTATTCTACCCCAGACTATATTCTGGGACATTTTCCTAACACTTGAAATATTTGATAGTAAATTAAAACTCTTTTATCTTAAAATATGAATTAATTTACTAGAATATACACTACTATAAATTGTACTCATAATGGATTTTTTTTAAAAAGGAGAAATAATGATAACTTTTTATGAATCAAAAAATACTCCAGTTGTGGGGCTGGAGATTTAGCTCAGCGGTTAAAGTGCTTGCTTTGCAAGCAGAAGGTCCTGAGTTCAATCCCCAGCACTAAAAAAAAAAAAAAAAAAAAAAAAAAAAAAAAAAAAAAAAAAAAAAAAAAAAAATACTCCAGTTGAATTGGCAGGGCAGTTGTTTTTCTAAAAATAAAAAAGAGTTTAATACTTGAAAATGTATGTAAAAATATCATTTAAAATATACCTGTAGGGCTGGGGATTTAGCTCAGTGATTAGAGTGCTTGCCTTGCAAGCACAAGGCCCTGAGTTCGATCCCCGGCACCACAAAAAGAAAAAAAAAAAAAAAAATATATATATATATATATATATATATATATATATATATACCTGTACATACTACTTAGTCACAACTTGAATCTGTTAGTAAACTTTGTGATACCCATACTTAAAATCAATTTAATATATATTAATGAGATAATACAAGAAGATTTATACGAATAAAAGACCATTTTTTCCTTTAAGAACAAATTTTATCTTCTCAAATTCATATCTTATTTAATAATCAAATGACTATGCTGATAATGTAACTTTTTACATAGGAACCAAATGTACTCATATATACTGCAAGAAAGAATTTGGTATCAGCTACCAAAGATGAGTTTGAATAGACATATACTTAAAGAAGAACATATTAATATGTTGGTGATGATAGTCCCACAGCTACTTTTCGATGAACCACAGGTATGGAGAGAGGAGAATGCCATAGGAATATGGAGGCAAGTATGAAAATATTACAGGGTGTGTCTAAAAGCCACGGAACACAGAACTGCTGATAAACACTATCAGCTAGAAGGGAGGCATGGGACAGTTCCTCCTTCAGAGTCTCCAGAAGGAACCAGCTCCCGCCAAATTTTGATTTCAGATTTCTTGTCTCCATAATTGTAAGAGAAAAAAAAAAAAGCTTTTGTTTTAAACTACTCAGGTTTTTGGTATTTGTGTATGTCAACTCTAAGAACCCAGCACTAGCCTAGATCTGCTTTTATCTTTTCCAATTTAAAATTTAATGAAGAAAAACGGATGTTTAGAAATATAGTATTCTGTCTAACATCACCCTTGAGCAGAGGCTGATGTTTACATGGTAATTAGACTTTTCAATCTCCAACTTCCCACCATACCTGTAAAACATTTGGTGTCATATAATCACATTAAACTGATTATATATTAAACTGATCTATATTTGTTAAGCAAAATATATTATCCTTTATTAAAGATGTCAGGAGTTATGAAAACATCGATGTGAGATACTTGCTTCATGGTGACTTCTAGTTTGACTTTATACCACCTAAACCACTTCAGAACGTAAGTGACACCCACAGATTGAAAGAGGACGAAGATTTAGAGGACTAGCAGTTGGAGTGAGGGCATCGGAAAATGACGAAATACTAGAAACAGCTCAGAAGAATGCTTGAGTAAGCTGTCTTCTGAAGTCCTATCAGACTCTTAAGGAGTCGGTTTTGAACAGCCTTTTGCTGATTTAACTATAGAATTTCAATAGCCCTGGGAGATTTCACATGTTTGATATCAATTGAAGTTATCTGGATACATGATGAAATAGAGTGCCAATTCTGTTGCTTCCATGTTTGTTATATTAAACCAAAAAATAAGTAAATTTGGGGGGAAAATAACTACAGAGAATAAAACAACACCATGGGAAGAGAAACTTTTCTCTTTACTTATCCCCATTCAGCATCCACACCAAATAGTACTTATGAGTAAGAGAATGCCCCTTGATGCTCTCTGATTTTTGATGCAGAAAAAGAAGCACATCTAGGCTTCAGAGAGAAGGCAGCATCCCTCACGGTAGAGTTTGTGTGGCCTGGCGGAGGTCCTGAGGTGAGCTGTGCAGCTGATCTCAGTGTTACCCTTGTGAGTAAGCGTTTCTGAGGTTGCCATGTGCGTCTATATTCTTAGCAACTTCAGAAACTGGAATTAACAGCCTACTTAGGAAGCAACTATTTTGCAGATCCCTATTATGTCTTGTTATTCTCTATTCTAAAATGGCACCTTTAAAAAATAATATTATTAGAAGTTGATAAAACAAAAAGAAAGAAGAACAGTAAGTGGTATAATGGTTCGTTGGTTGGTTTGACTAAGTATAAATTAATGCTTGGACATATAACTTGATTTTGAGTAATACTGCTATTTATTGAGATTTGACATAGTCTCTGTTACACATGCCACACACCAAGCAAGAATGCTTGTTTACTACATCTTGCAAGATAGGTATTACATTAGTCTTGCGTGTATTAGACAATATAGCTGATAAGTAGAAGACTGTATCTAACTCAAAATACACTGTTTTTCTACTCTGTTGCAATAGTTCTGTTAAAAGTGATACAATTAGTAATCAGCAAAGTTTGAATTAGGATTTAATGTTTTAACCTAAAATCACCACCCTACTATACTGACTTTTTCCACTGGACATATTGATAACAAAAATACTTTCTTACAGAAAAGTATTTTTCTCTAAGGACGGAGCTTAGACTCTCATTTGCATGGAGACTTATGTAATAATGACATAACCCTGCTCCGCAGTTTCCTTCGTTAATGATTGGTGTGGCAATATGAATTACTTTCACGCCCAAGAGTTACGTGCTGCTAGTTTAATGACAGACATCAGTCTGGAACCTCATGGAAGCTGTAATTGTGTCCTTAGTTTCTGCTTTTGTAACTGAAATAAATTCTACACTCATTCCAAAGATACATCAAATGTGACACGAGGCCTCTACTAGTCTTTGCAAATAATTTATGACCTGGAAGTTACTGTGACCTCAATATAAAACATAAAATATAAATCTTTAATAAAAACACATATATGATTACAGGCCAACTTTCTAAAAAATGTTTTCCATAGTATCGTTTTAATTACCTCAATATGCATTCAATATTGTAAGAGAAAATGAAATGACAAGTAAATAACTTTATCTCATGGAATTATACAAATGATACAAAAGAAAGACTAACAAGACTTTTCTTTTCTGGTGCTAGTACCTCGGGAGGGACCAATTTTGAATATTTTCAAATGTCGACATAGTTGTATGATGTTAAATTTCCTAATAACAGTTTTGAAACACTGCAAGCTTCCAATTTCTTCAAATTTTAAAGATCGGTAACATAGGACTAATATATAAAGACATTTTCTAATGAAGATTTAGAACATTATAAGGATTTACAGTATTTATAGTGTTCATTTTACTACAGGAAAGTTTAATTTTAGAAATGCAATACTAGTAGTCAACATACTAAATACATTGATTATTTAGTCAGCCATAACTCTACTTTTACCAACAAGTGAAATAAATAAAAATTTATTTTTGGAAATGTATATTTCATGAAAATCAGATGAAGTTTTGCAGGGCTGGGAAAATCTTGTTGGACTAGGATACTTGACTGCAAAAATTAATTTGAAGAGCATCATTAATGCCACAAATTTACCTGTCAGTGTCACCGAAATCCACCCAGACATCTTGGTTCTGCAGCAGTCCTAGTTTTCTGTTTGCTGCTGAGATTGTGACCACAGCATGCTGCTGCTTCAATTCACGGTTTTCTCAAGTGTGGAGCAAATAGATCAAAATTTGTGAGTGGAAGAAAGAGAAAAACAGCCATAAAAGTACGCAGAGTCTTTATTAAAAAGACACAAAGGAAAAAAAGTATGTTCCACCCGATAATAAAAATGAAATAATAGCAAGATTGTGTTCATTTTGCTTCAGCTGTATTGAGGATGCAAAGTGACAGGTGTCTGTGTTCCAAAAAGCGTTTATTACCCTCATAATGTGATGGTTTGTGTTAGAAAAAAATCCACGCCTCATTACTCTCAGGCTCATTTGTTGCTTCATGTTATACATTTAAGAAAATGAAAACACATTAAAATGCTCACATAGCAACATCACCAGTTAGGGAGTTTTTTAGTTGGATTATGCCTATGGTAGTGCAATGTATTAAATCAATAGACAAAGAAATTTTTTTATGAACGCAACAAATATATTTAGCATAGTCCCTGCATTTATTTCATCTATACTCCATAATACATACAGATACTTCTTGGAATCCTTTTTAGAAATTAAATAATGTGAGGAAAAATAATGAGGGGTAGCATTAACAAAATTACCTAATTTGGCAATCACCAAATTTAAAAGAAGCAAGCTGTTTTGCGATGTTTAAAACTGTTACAATACAAAATGTGCCTTGAAAATTAATAATAGTAGGCTTTTTTATGTTACTTCCTGTGATCATTTGAATTATATCATGCATTACATAAGGATAATAAATTTTGGAGTTCAAGGGAGTGAACGAGCAATACTAGTCTTCATTCCAGTGAAGAACTGTTTATAATATGTAACTTACTAATTAAAAATGCATACTAAGCTTCAGTACATATAAGGTTAATTAAGAAATTGTGGTGTGATTTTTGGCTTCATTTAGGAGTCCTGATAGAGCCCTGCCGCTTCCATTTTCCTCTCACAAAACTTTATTCTGCCCTTTTAGGACTATAACCTGCCCCTATAAACATGCTCTGCAGAAAGATTCGTTCAAAAGAGAAGCAATATAGAGCAAGGAATGATCGGTTCATCACTAAGAAAATAGCTACCAGAGCATAAAACATCTGCCATTGAATTTTCCTGCTGTTTATTCTGATAAACATTAACAAATTTTTTTTTATCAAAATGTATTTTATAATACATTTTAATAAAAAATAAACTCTGTCTAAGAAATAAACTCCGGCTAAGAAATCTGAAGTTTATCAAATTGCCATAAATTCATTAATTGACCTTCCAGTGGTGTGCCAAAATTATTTATTTTGGCCATGTTTCTAGAATACTGCCTACTCTCACAGTACAAACTGGTTGAAGAACAAAAGATAGCTTCTCTTTGTTGTTTTGCATCAGCTTGTCTTCTGACTCCTACACAAGTCAGGAAATATTATTGCAAGGGCTGAAAGAAGAATTTGCAAATTTTCTTTCCTTGCTTGCAATCTTTGAAACACCAACATTAGCAATCCTAACAGAAGAGCCATAGAATGCAACCATGTGGAGATGAGCTCTTCATCTGTAGAGAAGACACAGTAGAGCTTAGTACCCAAAGGATTCCAAGGACACGGGTACATGGACGCTCAAGGATACGAGCTGGAGCAGCATCATGATCCATCACCCTCCTCAGGGCTTTGACGCTCTCTGGGTGGGCGCTAACTACAGCAGAAGTCATGCGGCAGCAGAATGTAAGCAGCAATCAGATGATGTGTGACTACAAGGCGCCGTGAGGGAACCTATGGAATGCTCATCTGTGAGCTCACTTAATACATTACAGGGGCTTTTGCAAAACATAAAAGAGGCTGCAGCAGTAGATGGGTGCATTATGGAAATAAATGTATGTGTGTCTACTAGAACAGCATTGGCAAGCTATAGCCCGTGAACACAGTCTGGCCTTCTAGATGTCTTTGTAAAAGCAGTGTTTTGGGAGCACAGTCACGCTCAGACATTTGTGTGTTTTCTATGAGCAATTTCATGCTGTAACAGTGGAATTTAGTTGTGACAGGAAGCACATGGGTAGTAAATAATAAAATATTTACTAACAACATTCTACAGAAAAAGTTTGACAGTACTTCACCTGAATGATAAATACCTGCAAACTGTCGAGTGCCATTATGAATTGGTTTAATTCTGTGAGTACTATAGTTTTACAAAGACAACCAGAAGAAAAGTCTGTATTTCCTAATTGTTTATAAACACATTTGATGAGTAGAGAAGAATATATAAGATGAACTATGCATCCAACAAAGGTTTTAATTTAATAACCTCTCCAGAATAAAGCCATTCTGTAAATATGTTCCAAGCCCTTCCTTAGCTCCAAACCCCGGCCTACTTACAACTATTTCTATGGCGAACAAGGAAATTCTTACATTTATTTTAATGTGTCTTTCATCCATGGTCAAACCGAGGAAAATAAACACATAAAACTAGTATTCATATAAAGAAGGTCCAGAGTGAGAAATTGACCCCCAGCTGTAATAACCTAAGTAGGAGAATATATCGGGTATAGTAAACCTTAGCAACACCTTAGGATCATTACCACCAGGTCCAAATGATTCCTTGCCAGTGCTCAGATTTAAGGATAAAACTTAAACACCATTTTTATAAACCACTGTGTTTTGTGATGCTTTGTTACTTACAATTATGAGAATACTTGACCACAACATATCAACATATCACATCTGGACCTGTTATATTATACTATGCATTCTGTCATTCGTCTATGCATTGTCTCCTTACATAAAATTTCATAACAATTAGAGCAAATATTTTGTTTACCGTTCTATGTCTGTACTATCTCTGGACAACCAGAAAATAATGAACAAAAATATTGTGGTTGCTTAATAACATCTGTCGGATATATAAATAAATTCAATTCAGTAGCATAGATGGTCAATTTTAGAGACTCTCACTGATATCACTCTGTTTTAAACATTTTATACAGTATGCGTAGATATACATGTAAATTTCTGGGAAGTGTTGAGTGACCCTGTATTTGTTTAATACTGTGAGCTCTATTGGTTTACATAAGACAACCAAACAAAGGTCTGCATATTATTTATGTTGTTTCTTCAAAACTCCAAACAAAATTTGGCCAGTAATGAGTCTGTTTGCACTATCCTAGTTTAAAGCTGTGGCTATACTTGTGGTTGAAAAGAAGCTGAAAAATGTCTACGGAAATTATATTTAGAAATGAGAAAGAGAGGAGAATTCGAATCTGCAGTCAGAGGATGAGTATTTTTGGCAATGAAAAAGTGACTCTGAAACAGTTAAACAGAAATGTGTGTGTGCATGTGTGTGTACTCATAAAAAATTACCTGTTCTTCAATTTGTAAGAAGAAATTCGTTAGTATATATTCTGAAAGAAGATGGTCCTGTCAAGCCCTTTCGATCTTCAATCCCTAACATGCTGTAGGGAGAACATATTTGCAAACCTCACAGGTGTCTCCAAAGAGAGATAGAGTTACATATTTAAAGAAGTAATGTTTAAAAATGATGACATAAACAATGCATAGATACTGGAAACAAATTTAGTAGAAATTATATTTTTTTCAAAAATGAAAAGTATTGAAATAAATAGAAGTAAAGAAAATAGATAGAAGTAGACAAAACCCAAGATTTTTACAGATTTCCAAGCAGGTGTGAATACAGGTGGAATCATAACAGAACATTTAAAACATTATAGGAGACTATAATGAAATGTGTCAGCTTTCCAAATATCAGACCTGCTTTCTATTTTTGTTTTTTTTTTTAGACCTGCTTTCTATTGCTTAAGTTCTGTAGATTTTTAAACATAGATCATTAGGTTTTGGGATATACTATGATTCTTAAAAGAAGTTTCACAAATTTTCCTAGGAAAAGTGTTGATATTTGAAATGACTGCTAATAAATAGTTAATAGTGGGGAAAACTAAACATCTTTGAGGATCTACTGAACTTTAATAATCTCAGAAACTGTCAGAGCATAATGACTTAATTATTGGAGACATTTTCGATTCATGTCAATGACGGGACCACAGATTCTCACTTTCGGATGGAAGAGACACTTCACACAGATCCTACAGACTGTGGTGCCGATGTATTGATCTAGTTGCTGTTCTTTCATCCATTTACTTCAGGCATAAAAACATAGTTAATGCCAAAACAACTCAAGTACTTTATTGTAGAAAAGTCAACTCACTATTTTCACCCATAGTGATGAGCAATTTTGACTGTCACCTCATCAATCTGATTGATTACATAAAAGTTGGTCAAAAAAAGCAAATTGCTTTCCTATAGCTGCCGTTATCAGAGAGTACAAGGAGAAAGAGTTTTATGACTCTCCATTCACTCCCTAAACCACTACGTGGGCCTTTACCACCTTTTGGCTTCTAGGCTTCATGCTCCCACAATACAGTACACCGGTTTTCAGAGCAATATGAATTTGATGATATTTTACTAGTAATTTTTCAATCTTTCCACTAATCATAACCTTCAAAATCTATTTTAGAGCTCAAGAATATTCATATTAAACACAAATTTTCTCATTTGTATGAGGGAGACTAATTTTCAAGTATATCATCGACAATGATTAATACTGAGTTTTGAAAAATTCTAAGGAAAATAAGCACGAAATTTCACATGCAAATCTCTAATAGGCCAATCGTTTCTTTCTGGGAATTTGCAGATCTAACTCACACAGTGAAAGAAATGCATTTTCACTAGAATTGACAGTTAAAATGCGAAGGACATAAAGACAGATTTGTACACAAACTATCATACATTCCTATTTTCACAGTATAATCTCAAAACTTTTTGCCATTTTCATAAGGCAAAGATGAGTAATGTGGGATTATGAGAGCAATTTAGATACAACTTTTTAAATTACTGAAAGACTCAAATGTGAAACATATTCTGAGAAATTGATGTGTTACATTATTCCTCCAAAAGGGAAATACACGCTCTTTTAATATTGAAGGGATAAGAGTAAGTCACATTCCACTGGAGTATTTAAGCACCCATTTATACTGATACACTAAATAAACTGCTAAAATAAGTTGATATTTGTAAAGGATTGAACAAACTTTTCCAGCAAATATTATTTCTTGTTATATTTATTGGAAGTCCACCTACATTTTCTATTCCTTGGAAAAGCAAGGCTACATTTTGCATCTTCGAGGGAAAGATTAATAGTATATGATAAAGATACCTCATAAAGTTATATCCACAACTAATTTTAGAATTTTATGTGTGCTGCTCAAATGAAAAATAATGGATACATTGTTCATTTTACCATTTAGCATAGAACACTTAAGTAAAAAAGAGAAGGGAACCACTTCAACATAAAGACCTTATTGTGGATATTTCTTCTATTTAAAATGAATATATTCAGTTTCGTTAATAGGAACTCCGTGTTTCAATTTTTTGTTACAAGACTAAAATAGCCCAATTGCACCATATGTTTAATATGCTTTGGAAATCCTGAGATCTAGATTTAGCAGCATTCAGCTAACTATGGATATCCATGGATCTAGATAGATCACATTGGTGGATCTGACATTTAATCATGAGATGTTAATTTAAATGGATTAATAAATGCAGAGCTGAAGAGCAAATCACAGTTCTAGGTGTGTCTATGGATGATTGAGTTGTAAGCCGGCAAATTGAGGGACCCAGACTCACCCAGAATGTGAGTGGCATTGACTGAAAGGTTTGTAAGACAGAGGAAATGTGCTCATTTTTCAAGAGCTCCAATCACCATTGTCATCTTTGGACATCATTACCCAGGTCTCTATTTTTCTCAGCCTCTGAATGCAGGCTGACATTAGTTACTCTCCAGTAAGCTTCCAGCCTTTCAAGCTGGTTGTGGTGCTCTATCCCGATCCCTCCGGTTTTGCACCTTCCATCATCCTAGTTGAGCAGCTGTTGGATTTTATAGTTCTCCCACACACAGTTAGTCATCGCGGCTCCTCTCTCCTCTGATTTTGTAAACCTACTGACTAAACCCTTTGCATAATTATACATATATTTTATATTGATTTTGTCCATCTGGAGAACCATAACCAATACACATTTTGGTACCAGGAGTAATTCTAGAGAAATGGAATTGTAAGGATGAATTTATTTTCTCAGCCTAGCTGTTCCTAATTTGATAAATTTGCCATAGTCTCTTCTAATAACTTGGAGAGTACAAATAGTCTGTGAAGTAGACTATTTAAAGTAACACATACTATAGATCCATTTTTCTAATCTAACTCAGCATGTGTGGGATGCTTGAAACTTAGTGAGTCCATGTACACCAGTTTTGGACAATTTCTGAAAAGTAAGAAATATAATGATTTTGGCTGATCGTTATTAGTATCTCTGGACAAAGTAAAAAAGGAAAATACAGTAATGAGTTCAATGATTCAAATTCCCAGCTCTAGTCAAGCATAAGCAATCTAATGTTTTCTAAGTGTGTCTGGAAGGAGGATCTTCTCTCCTTTAGCCATAGGGCCAAAGTTGCTGAAAATCAAACACAGGCCCTCAGGATGCTACCGGTTCAATTGTAACACAAGTATAATCTCGGTCTCAAAGGGTATCTGCAGTTAAATTGAGGGTGCCTCTCTGAAAGACATAAGATACAGTAAATTGGAATGAAGATGTCTGGGAGGAACCTGACATGGCTAGGGACACTGAATACCTAAATTCTGATGAGATTATTTTCCCAGGGGAAGAGATTTTCCCACCTTCAGGAGCAGAGATATCCCCACTCTCAGCATCTTTGGAGTTGGCCTCTTTGCCTATACTGTACCTGAGGAAAGTAATCCTGTGTCAACTGTAGAAAGACTAATGACCTTGCCTGATGCAATTACCAAGCAAAACAAGGCTGGTGTTTCTTAGGACTGGCCCTCATCAACCACTTTTGTCTCTAAGAATGTAAACAGGCACAAATCTCAGAAAGTCCCTACAGGTCAGGAATATAGTGTGACCCATGCCGAAGTAGGCTACACTCTCAAAGAACATTTTCACTCTTCTAAATCTTACAACAAGAGGTCTGGTGAACAGGTATGAGAATGGCCTTTAAGAATATACGACAGAGGTGGCAGGAATATAAATCCGGATTGGACTGAATTTTTTTTTTTTTTTTGAGACAGGGTCTCACTGTATATCTCAGGCTAACTTTGAATTCACTGTGTAGCCCAGGCTGTCCTGGAACCCAGGGCAATCCTCCTGCCTCAGTTTCCCGAGTGCTGGGATTACAGGCGTGTGCCACCACACCCAGCTGGACTGAATTTCTTGATATGGTTCCATTAAGTAGAGATTCTGGATCTAGTGTCACAGCTCATAGATTTGAAATACTGCTAATAATTTACTTGGTTGCTTGCCTGAAATATGGATGCAGAGTGGCTCACTTGGAATGAGAACCAGATTTATAATATTTCTTGCTTTAATGTTGATGATGGTGTTCGAAGTCTCAGAGAAATAGCTATGCTAGAGTGGATTTGCAAAGTAACACCTACTTATCCTCACGAGGAGGTTCCAGAAAATATTCCTTTCATTAATACATTAAGACACAGACTCATGTAGGTTGCACCACCATCCGTGAAGAACTCTGCCTTTGCTTTTCTTCGTGTGCCAGTCATTACGGTGGAGACAACTGTCACTCAATTGGGCAATTTAAAAGAGATAAATGTAAGTGGATCCCAGAATAGAGGAGGCCCAGTGGTAGTCCTGAACTGCCAAACACTGGGCGAGCATACTGCCATGGACAGCAGAAGAAAGGGGTGACCAGTATGTGAAAACACACGACGCTGGATAATGAATCGTAATACTAAGCAAAACACTCCTAGGAGTGCAAGGAATAGACACAAAGCCTACTAAATGTTTATCAGATTTATATATGCAGAAAAATTTTAGGGCAAATGAACAAAACTCTACCTCGAGTTAAAACAACACAGAATCACAGCCCCTCAACAAGTCCCCAGCTTGTCACTAGTTTACAGACTGAGACTCCTTTGAATAAAGGGGAAGCCGATTCCCATTAGGGAAGGGTCCTACTGCACTCCTGAAACCTTTTACTATTGCTGTTTTCTCTGCCCATCTTCAAATTGACCTACAACTTTTTATCAGGCTAACTGTGCATTGGGGAGAAGAAAATGACCAGACATTTCAGTGATAACTGAATATTAGGTCCAAAGTAATGCTGACTTCTCAGAGACCTTAAATATCATGCTGACCCCCCAGTAAGTGTAGGGTATATGGAGATAAGTGAAGGATGGGATTTTAACCAAGGCCCCACTCACAGTGAATCCAGTAGATTCCCATGGCCATCCTGTGGTCACTCCCCAGTTCAGGATGATTGGGATAGCTATGATCAGTACTTGGCAGAATACTCCCATCGGTTGCCTAACCTGGAGTGTGAGGGTTGTCACTATGGGAAAGGTTAAATGGAAGGTACTAGAGCTGCCTCTACCCGGGAAAGCAGTAAATCAAAAACAATTTTTCATAGTTGGAAGGCCTACATAGATTACTGTCACCTTCAAGAATTTAAAAAGATGCAGGGGTGATGGCTCCTAATACATCTTCATTCAACTCTCATATTTGGCCTGTGCGGAAGACAGATGGATCGTAGACTCTGATGATGGATTACTTTAAGCTTAATCAGGTTTTGTTCCTTGTTTGAAAAAAAATTACACTTCTTTCACCTGGTACGCAGGTATTCCTTTGGCAAAAGATTTTTTTTTTTTCTTATACTCACACATAGGTCATGGCAGAAGGTACTTACTTTCATCCAGCAAGGCCAGCAATATAGTTTTACTGTCCTATCTCAGGGGTACATCGACTCTCTCCTGTTTCAGAACTTAGTTTTTAGGGATCTTGATCTTCCACAAGGCATCAGACTGCTCCATTACACTGATGGCATTATGCAGACTGGACCAAATAAATAAGAACAGCGACCTCTCTGGACTTGATGGTGAAACATTTATGTGTCAGAGGGTAGAAAATAAATTCAACTAAAATTCAAAAGCTGTCTACATGTCTAGTGGCACCAGGCCTGCAGACCTGGCCCTTCTTTCCGAGATCCGGGTAAGTGATTGCACCTGCCCCCGCTACAGCCAGAGAGGCACAACTCCTGGTGGGCCTGTTTGGATTTCAGAGGAAATACACTCTCACTTGAGTGCGTTACTAGTTTCAAAGAAGGCCGCGAAGAAAAGAAGGCCCCGCAACAGGTCCAGGCTGCTGTGCAGGCTGCTCTGCCCCTTGAGGCATATGATCTAGCAGATCCAATAGCACTCGATTCATCAGCCACTGACGGGGATAATGTTTGGAGCCCCCCACTGGCTTCCAGACGCGAATGCAGCAGCAGCCCTCAGGGTTTTGAGACAAGCCTTTGCCCTCATCTGCAGGCAACTGCTCTCCCTCTGAGAATAGCTCTTGGACTGCTACTGGGCCCTAGTGGAAACTGAACACTTGACAATGCACATAGGTTGCCATGTGATGCGAGATGCGCATCGTGAACTGGGCTCTGCCTAACCCATTTCATAATGTTTGACATGCACCGCAGTATTCCACCTTCAAGTGTAAGTTGTATATATGCAATTGGGTCAGAGCAGGTTTGGAAGGTACAAGTGAGCTACCTGAAGAAGTGGCCCAAATGTCCATGGTTCCTCCCCTGCATATACTGTTTTCTGTCCCCCGGGATGAACCTGTGGTCTCAGGTGTGACCATCTGACAGAGGAAGAGAAAACTAGGACCTAGTTTACAGATGGTCCTGTGTAATAGGTGGACACAATCTGCAAGTGGTCAGCTACAACCTCTTTCGAGGACATGCCTGAAGAATGGTGATGAAGGGAAATCTTCACAGTAGGAAGAACTTTGTGTAGTGCAACGGCGCATACACTTTACTTGGAATACAAGTGGCTAAATGCATGAACTGAACTGTAACCGATGGCCTGGCTGGCTGGTCAACAATTTGAAAAAAATAAGGCTGGAAATAGGTGATGAAGACATTTCAGAAAGGCTATGTGGATATAATTCTCCATTTCGGTGAAAGATGTGAAGATATTTGTGTCCTGTGTAAATCCTGACCAAAGTTGGACCTCAGCAAAGACGACTTTACTAGTCAAGTGGATAACATGATATTCTATAGGTTTTAGTCTACTGCTGTCCTCAGCAAATCCTTGTCATTTCCCAGTGGGCTCTTGAACAAAGTGGTCATAGGGACAGGGCTGGAGCTTCCGCTTGGCTGTGTCTAGATGGATACCCACTCACCACGGCTGCCTGGGCCGTGGTCGCTGCTGGACGCCCAGTTTGCCAGCAGCAGAGGATGACACTAGGTCCTCAGCACAGAGCAGCTCCATTCCTCAGGGCGATCAGCCAGTGAACCGGTGACCGGTGGGTTGTATTGAACACTTACATCATGCAAAGAAGAGTTTTTTGTCCGGACTGAAATAGCCGCTTCTGGGTATGGATTTGTCCTCCATCCATGTAATGCTTCTCGCAAAACTACCAACCAGAGATTACAGAAAGCCTCATCCACCATCAAGGTAGACAGCATCATATCGCTTTTCCCCAAGGAACACACTTCGCAGCTAAAGCAGTGTCGCAATGGGCCCGCGCTCATAGAATTCACTGGTGTTGGCATGTTCCCCGCCGTCCAGAGGCAGCCGCATTGGTAGAAAAGCACCTTCTGAGCATGCAGTATTATGGCCAACTGGAGGCAAGACCTTGCAAGTCAGAGGCTGTGTCTTCCACAAGCTTTATATACTCCAGATCAGTATCTGATATATGATACTGTGTCTTCCATAGCCAGGCTTCATGAGCCCTTAAGAAAGAGTGGAAACAGGAAGGGGACCATCACCACTACCCCAGTGGCTCGCTAGCAAACATCCGTCTTCATGTTCCCCTGAACTCATGCTACAATAGCCTAGAAGTCCTGCTTCCAGAGGGAGGAAGGCTTTTAGCAGGAGACAGAAGAGTGGTTCAACTGAACTGCAAGCTGAGAATTCCGCTTGGTCATGTTGGCTTCCTCATGCATCTGAGTGCACAAACTAAAACAAGAGCCATGGTGTTTTTTGGGGAAACTGAGCTAGACCACCAGGGGAAATTGGACTACTCTTCTGGAATGTAGGTGAAGAAGAATGAGTTTGGCATGCAGGAGATCCCTTATGGCATTTCCTAATGTCACCATTCTCTGTCATTGAGGTCGATGAGAAACTAAAGAAATCCAGCCCAGCAGGATAATAAATGGCCGGGAACAATCAGGAATGAAGGTATGGAGTAGTCTCCTGTGTAAAAACCAAGATCCACTCAGGTGCTTAGTAGAGGCCAAGAGAGTACAGAAATGGTAGTAGAAGATGTGAATACCAGCTTTAACCAGGGAACCAGTTACTGAAATGAGGATTCTAATTGCTAAGAGTACGACTTCTGTATTTTATGAGTAACATTGTATATATATGTTATGCACATACCTATTTTCTGTGTAATATAACATTGATTGACTTAATATTTGTATTTAAGTATTGTTAAGTCTAATGCTGAATTTATAGAATACCAGGAGAAGAGTAAGCAGCTCCAATGAACAACATCGCCTTCTATTGTGGAAAGGGAATTAGTATATTTCTATTTTTATTCAATACGGTTGTAATGTGTGAAGTAAAATCATGAATTTGCTATTGGATTTGGAAGTTAAGTATGGTTTAAAATGTGCCTAGTCATCAAGTTGACAAGAGAAGAATTATGAATATTAGTTATGTCAACTTGAATAGCCTAAAAAACATACAACATATTAGTAGCATAAAATATAGTTCTGGGTATGTCTGTGAATGATTTACCTGCGGGCCCACAAACTAAGTGGGATAAACTCACCCCTTATGTGGTTGGTACAAATTAATAGGCTTGTAGCCTGGTTGGAATACAAATTTAGAAAGAAGGGCATCCATTTCTGAGGAGCGCTAGACTTCCCTGTTACCCTCAGATGTTGGTTTCAACGATTCCAGTTTCTTCAGTCTTCCAGGGTGGACTCGTCGGTACCCTCCAGTGAGCATCCGGGCCTCTGACAGTGAACTGGTGCTGCGTTTTCGGTCCTTCTTGTCCTGGGACTTTCATCTTCTTGGCCGAGCAGTTACAGGATTTCCAGCTTTCTGATGCATAGATAGCTGTTCTGTACTCACTTGCTTCCGATACTGTAAGTCAACCTATTAATGCTGCTGCATAATTACACATATGTTTCTATTGATTCTGTTCTTCGTTTGATGGAGAAGATTGACTCAAAAGTAAAGACTGGAGAAAAGTCTTTGGAAAGATTAAGAAATACAAAACGAGAGGGAAAACAGAGAAAAATAGTCTTCACACAAGAAGTAGCTAAATAAGGTGAGTGTACATTCAAATATATTTGTTAACAGATCTAAAATGTAAAGAGATGTCATGTGAAAACAAAAATGCAAACGTGGAAACGGAAAATCTCAGAGCAGTTGACTGATACCAAGTGGAAGCTGATGGTAGCATTTTGAGGAGGAAATTTGAACTAAAAATACTGGAAATGCAAGTGGAGAGAATATTAAATGTGGCAAGTTTGTTATTAATCTTGTCTGCACACACTTGATGGAAAAGAATAGATGAAGAGAGAGATTTGGCAAATAGGGATGTGAGTGTTTGTTGAATTTTGTCCATTTTTTAAAAGTTTTGAGTGCAAGGAAAGATATTTTAATATCAATGGAAACAAACTGATGAAGGGAGAAGTTATAAAGACAGCTAGTTGTGGGGTCCAGGAGACTCCAGAGAAAGCCAGAAGTTCTGCCAGAACCCAAAACACGTGCGGAAAGGTGACGCACAACAGAAGAAATGGAGCGATGTGGCACCTGCCCGGGAAGGTGGCTCTGTGAGAGATGCTAATAATAGGATTTTCAGCTAGGCCGTCATTAAGTGATTCAGATTTTCCCAAGATATTGCAAACTTCTTAAGCTAATGTTCTTTTGAACAAAATCATCAGTATCACTGAATGGTATTTCTAGACAAGAATGAAATAAGAAAACAATTTAATATTAGAAAAGTAAACAGAACAGTGCACTTATTTTATGGACTGACACTATATTCAGAAATATTTCTGTGATATTGACATCTACTCTTCCTAATTCCAGGTTAATTCATAGAGCTAAGCTCCATAATTAAAAGGGAAAAAATACATTGAAAGCCACCATTTGATTAGTTATTTATGATTGTACAATTTCTGCATCACAATGTCACATAAACAAATATTTGCAAGGGGAAATTATGATTTGTTTCTTGCTTGAGCTGTCACTTGTATAATCTCATGTTGGTCAATTTCTAGTAAAGAAAATTGAGGTTAGAAAATCATTATTTTTTTTTGCATCAGTTTCATTATTTCAGGCTTTGCAAAATTATTCTCTGCAATGTCACCTTTTTTTCTTAAAACAGTAGCAACAGAATTTGCTTTGACTTTGTTACTGTGTATTTGCGATAAGTCAAGTTATCAGTGAAAATAGACTTAGCAGTTATTGTATGTAGTTCTGAAAGGATTCTACATTTTTCAGTTTCTTTTTTTTCTTTTCAATTTTGTTTAATAAGAGCATGAACATACTCTTAAGTGAAATAAATCTGACACATTTGAGTAAATATTGAATTGTTTCTCTGATATGAGAAACCATAAGGGTAAATAAGGACAAAAAAAGTATAATAGATATCAAGTAAAAGAAAGATAATATTCAATAGAGAGGACAATTAGAAAGGGAGGAGGGGGAAAAGAAAGAAAGGAAAAATAAAAGAAAAGTAAAAAGGGGAAAATGTAAATAAAGCAGTTTACAGATTCTTAATGCTCATCAAATCAACTTGGAGAAATCGGACTCTTGTTTTGGTCTGAACGAACCTAGATGAAGCTGAAATAATGGTGTCATGTCATGCTTTTGTCAAAAATTTAAATAATGTGGAAGGGAGCAGTGGGGAAGGGGGAGAAAACAAGATATATCATGCACATGTACAAATCAGCTATGACGAATGTGATCATTATGTATATCTAAAATGTACTAATAAATCTTCTCAGTTCAATAAAAATCAAAGTAATAGGAAACACTAAAAAAGTTAAACACGATAATCACTTAAAAAGTTCTTCAGCAGGGTTTATTTTAATGTTTTTTTCTCTTTATAAAAGGTTAAAGTCATGTCAAATAAAATAACATGATCGAGTTTTGGCTGTTCACTTTGTGTATAGAGCTAACACTTTTTGTGTATAGAGGCTGAACATAAATGGTTCAGCCTCTACTTTTAGGCATCAGGAAGACGTTTCTGGGAAAGATGGCAATGATCCCAAAGATGACTGTTATTTGAAAGGCAGCGAGACAGAAGAAGAATCTATTTCTTGACTACACTATTTATTTGATTTTGGATATACGCATTTGTTATGATTTGACATTTATTTTATAATGTATGTAACTTGCTTCTACAACATATTGGAACATCCTTGAGATCAGTTATATTTTTAATAGCCCTGATGATCAGTTATATTTTTAATAGCCCTTTTAATTTTTGTATTATCAAAATAAGTTATTTGCTGACAGTTATAATACTGAGAGAATATATTTCAAAATACTTTTTCTAGCCACATGTTCTTTTCTTTTTTTTTTCCTTTTGTTGAGATGAATTACTCATATTTTAGTCATCTTATATGCATAGGCCCATCAATATCTTCTGAGATATTAAAATTTTTTCTTAGCAAGGTTAGCAGCAGCAAGCTTTTCAGGATTCACCTACCAAGGACCCAATGATCTTCATCCTAAAGTCGCTATACACAAACCTTTAAAAAAATAGGCTGTATTTTCACAAGTTTCACTTTGAATGGGGGTAGTGGATTAAATAGTAACATCTTGAATTTAGATAGACTATTTCACAGAATTTACAGCAAAAATATAAGTAAACATGCAAAATAGATGCATGTGAAAATATGTATCAAAGCATAGCCAAGGTATTTAAATATAAATAAATTTATTTTTTAATGTAGACAAATAGAAGTGAATACAATGAGTAACAGAGTGCAGAAGATAATTTTGTTCTTATTCTCCTTCCTGAACATCCTGCAAATTTGTAATAAAGTTAATAATTTTCCTATTCTGTTAAAACAGAATTAAAAAATAGTAAATGTGGTATAATCAATCTTCTCAAAATAAGGTAAATTAACTGATAGCTTTCATACTGAAAAAAAGCTAGAAATACATAAAGTAAATGCAGTATTTACTTCTGTGCTTAAAACTGTTCAAAATGTTACTAGTGTGCTCTTATTGCTTTTTTATTATACAGTGAAAAGAACCGAACACACTTGTAGAAACGAAGTGCTACTTTATCCCCACATCTGTGAAGGACTGAAACACCAAAGCCACTCCCTACATCTTCTTTACAGATGAGAGGCAGAGTTATGAACAGATAGAGGTACACAATCGCTTCCAAAAGGGGATCCCAAGAAGTTCACATGTGACTGGGGAAAATAATGCTTAAACCAAAGTGCTGATATATGGACACTGAAGAAGAGACTAGAAGTTAACCTTTATTGACTGATTTCATTGTTTCTCGGCCCCAAAGCCTTGCCTCACTGTATATCAACCCAAATTAAATCCTGTCCTTGGAAATATCATATCTTTGATTTTGTCAAGTGCCTAGAATAAATTTTATATAATCATACACAGGATATTTCAGGCTGAGGAAAAATGAAACAAAATACAGTTTTCCACCAAATCAGCAAGATTAAAATTTTCTAAGGTAGGACAGTTATGCAAAGTTGCAGAACGATGAGAAAAGAAACAAGAACTAACCATGTAGTGGGAAGGGAAGAATGTACCGGAAGGTGAATTCCTCCACCAAACATAAATTTAAAAGTGAGAACAAAATTCAATTCAAGAATGTAGCTGGAAGATTGATAATTGAAGCAACAAACATGTCCTCTTCCATTTTAATACTAAGGTAATAGTTGCTGATACCTGTTGAACGATCACTTTCTCCATTTCAAGAAATGCTCTAGAGATGCACTTGATTTGTTTCATTTAAACCATGAAAAAATATAAGAACTATGCAGTATTGTTTTTCCAAGTTTAAGATGAGGAAAATGTAGACAAGAAAGTTTCTGTAATTTGCCCAAAGTTGGTTAATTAGTATGTATAACTGAAAAAAATAAAGAGACTCTGGTAATTCAAGACTTTTAAAAATTGAATTGTTTCCCTATAATTTTACTTAATCACAGAGTAAATCTCAAGAATTTTAAGATAATATAAAAATTTATAATGAACAAATTAAAATCTACAATGTATGGCAAGTATTAAGTAAAAATTACCAGTCCTGAAAAGGAACAATAAACAAAACCCGAATGAGAATCTAAGTAAATCAATCAAGGGAAATATTAAATATATTTCCTTTATATATTTTAATATATATTAAGTATTAAAATATTAAATGTTTTAAACATTCTTGTGTTACGAATACCAGATACATGTATAAAAACTGACTATAACTGAATTCTAGGTGCTTCAAAAGTTAAGCAGAGAAATTATAAAGTACCAAAATCAATCTGTAGTGTATGAAAACTATGATATATAACATAAAAAGAAATTTACAAGTTAGATATTGGAGAAAAAAGTAAATTTGAAGATATACAATAGAAATTATAAAAATTAAGACAGCCAAGATGGTAAAAGGTGGGCAGAGCTTCATTTAAATGTGGAATAATGTTAAACATCATGATAAGCATTTAACTGGAGTCCTTGAAGAAGAGGAGAATTTTTTGAATAAAAATTTTTTGAATAAGTAATTCTGAAAATTTTCAAATTTTTGTTAAATTCTATATACTTACAAATTCCCAATGTTCATCAAAATTTATGCCCATGAAACATAAAGAACATTATGGTCAAGTATATGATAATTATTTTTTCTGAAAACCAATGATAAAAAAAATCACAGCAGTGAAGTGAGAGAAAATTATATATCTAGAACAAATGGAAGAATGACTTAAATTGATGCATGAGTCAGCAAATACAAGAGAAATCTTCCAGAGCTCCCATCCGAAAGCCCTGTCTACTAACACCTGAATATGGTATTTTCCAATCTAGGCACTGAACTCAGCAAACATAAACTTATAGAACAAACATCTACCTAGTGCAGCACAATGAACTACTACAAATGTACAGGGAAAAACAATAAGGATTTTAAACTCATTACTGATCAATTTAATCTAATTGTTATTTGTACAACACCTTACCACATAATGGCAGGAAAAGCATTACTCTTAAGTAACTACAGAACATTTATCATTACGTATTTATGCTAGATATTCTATATTTATGTTATATATTAACATATGTTATTGACATATGCTATTATTTTGTGGCTCAGGATATAATGTATCCACATCTAAAAGATTTTGAGCTACAGTTTACAGTGGACTTAATTCATTGTAAAAAATTTATCTGAAAAACACGAAAGTACAGTCATTCTTTTATATCTCTGAGGGATGGATGCCAGACCCCCCAAGGTATCTGAAATCCATGGATACTCTAGTCCCTAATGTAAAACTGCATAGTATTTGCATATAGCCCAGCACATTTTCCATATATTTAAAAGTATCTCTAGACTACTTAAAATGCCGAGTGCAATTTAAACTCGGTGTAAATACTTGTTATATTCTATTCTTAGGAAATAATGACAAGAAAACCTCTACACTCAGTACATGTAAAATGTGTTTTTCTTTTCTTAATATTTTCAATCTGGTTCATTGAATCCATGTATACGGAAACCACAGATCAACTGTTGTTTGGATTTAGAAACTATAATATAATGCTAAATACAATCCCAAGGGAAGTTTGAATGAATTTAAATCGAATGCATAGAACAAGATAACATATCAAAATTAGTAGGATTCTCTAGTAAAGCAAAATTCTTAGCAGGAAATTATAGCTTTAAACATTAACCAAAAAAAGAAGCATACACTCAGTTACCTCAGCTACTATTTTAATAAACTAAAAAGTAAACTAAACCTGCCAAATGAAGTCAAATGTTGAAGGGCAGGCAGCTATCTGCAGAAGAGCACTGCAGGGCAGGGTGGGGGGACAGAAATGTGCAAAGACTCTGAATCAGGAAGACAGTTTGTCGTATTTTAGAGACAGCTTCACATATCTTTTCATCTTGGTTTTTACATATCATATAAAACTACTTCCAATAGTACAAGTTGGTGTCCTCAAAGGGATATTCCGCCTCGCCTGTGCTGTGAGAAGTCATGATCGTATGAAGCACTTAGACAAACCTACACTCCTCCAATTTTGTTCCCTACAAACTTCAAAAGCCCGGTAGCTTGCTTGGTGTTTGGAACATGGTCTGGATAGCGAGGTGCTAATTTTCTACCTGAACGAATAGTTGGGGAATGATATTCTCCCTTGTCGAAAGTGTCCTCAGAATTTTGAACCTAGTCTTGGATAATGTGGGAAACAGCAAAGTAATTGAGCAAACAGAACTAGAAGAAAAACATATTTTGAAAGTATATTTCAAGCTTGATAAATGTGGAAGGGCTCCATTATTTGCTCCTCAGTCTAGAATGCATGATAATGAAATAGTACTCACGAAGCATTTCTCAGAAGGACAACACTTCACAAAAGGCTGGGAAAATAGTGTCCGTCTATGGAGGAAAGAGCATCGCTCTGCCATGCAGATTTGGGACGCTGTGACTGTCACAGCCTGTATCAAAGCCAGGCTGGTCATCCTCAAGGTAGTATCACTTCCTGTTACGCATGAGCTACATCATAGTTTTCACAGCAGTCCTCATACAGGACTCCTGTTCCGCAGTATTGAGAAGCGTAAGAACCATGTCAAACATGGTATAAAGAACCCTAAAACTACTTGCAGATGACTGCAGTCTGCTGATTCCACACTCACACTCACACTCACACTCTATTTAGATTTCTTCTGAACTTCAGTACTCTTGTTTCCTCAAAACTGACATACATTTTCCTTTCAGTCTGTGGTTCAGAGCATAGCATAGATCAGAAAACTATAGCAATTTTTTTTTTTATTTTTCTCAAAGGGAGACTCAAAAACAAACAAAACAGAGAGAAAACCTCATAAGTGTAAATGGCATCTAAATACAAGTGGCTTCTCTATTTGGAACATATCTTTACAAAATGAATTAAAGCCTGGGCTGCTTTTTTGTGTGTGTGTGTGCAAGGAAAATGACACATTCTTGCAACTGCAAACAAGGTACAAAGTCAATGAGCAAAGCTTTATATTGCCATTCTGCAATCTTATTTCAATTTTGGCATCATTAAAATAAACAGTGTACCTGGGCTACTTGACCCTTACACAAATGATATATAGCTAAGCCTCTGCCAGAGCCCTTACATGAAGATTTTCTGCACTCTGTGCCCTTGGCTAAAGGGAAATAAGAGCTAAGCGAATCCGATTGGCAGTGGCAGTGAAGTAGTATACTAACTGATGGTAATTCTAAGTAGCAGCCGCACCACTATCGGCATGTGGAGCCCCTAGAAGATCCCTTTGTATTCTTATTTTCATTTCAAGTGTTAAAAGACCGCAACTTTCGAATGAATTCTTACAAACAATGATAGTCTTCTAAAAAACTCTGAAGTAAGCCATTAAAACTGCAGTGGGGCCTATGGTTAGTTCTAGAGAAGTAAAACATGGGCATTTGTTGATTAAATTCAATCGTTTCCCCTAATGTGACTAAAAGCATTGTCAATTTGATTGACGAACACTTTACCATAAATCTAAGCATAGGAATAGAGAGACCACTAAAAGAACAAAATGCAGTGTGGCTGGTGCTTGGATACCAAGAAATAGAAGGCAAATAATCATAGGATATATATGTTAGTCCATTACTAAATTTCAAGTAACACATTCAATAATGGGCCACGTTCGTTTTGCCATAAACAGAAAATGACTATGTGTTTGTAATTGGGACAGTCCAATTTATATTACGGACTAAAGTATTGCACACATTTTCTTGTCATGTCAGGATAAAATGACAGTGCTCTACTCGACAGAATTGTATTTCTGAGGTCAGTGTGGACAATGATGCACAGAGACAGCATCCCATCACTTTCAATCCCAAATTTGGTTTCTGTTCCCACCCAAGTCCCTATGATGGAGACATAACTGCCACTTTCTTATTTGTTTAAATTGTCAATTTAAGTAAACAGTTTAAAGTAGTTAATTAAAATTTACTCTATGAGCCTAAACTTAAAACTGTGATTTATGAGTGTACAAAAATCCAAATCAAAATAATTTTAATATTTTACTAAATGATCTGTTTTCTATGAATTATTTAAATGATTTAACTGTGGTAAAAGGAATGTCTTGTTCAAAATCAATCAATACTATTTATATTTAATAGTAATGATAAAATCATTGGTATTATTGCTTTAGTAGTTATTCAGTTTCCGTAAGTATTACATCTACAGTATATTCTAAGAGCTTATAGCTTACATTAAATCACAGGAATAATTATTTAACTTTTAGTGGGGGCGCCATGTTCTTTTGACTAGAATAAAATATGAAGTAATTTATACGATAAGAAAAATAAATAAATAATTTAGCCTAAATTTGACTTTGTGGTTTTTCCCACTGAAATAATAACTACATTTGAAAGGCTAAAATCGTATCAATGAGAATTGTTATGAATTATCTACTTCTTTAAAACGTATTTTAAACTTGGGTGGAGAAAAGTTTTGGTAACTTTGAAAATGCTGCCTGTTAAATTCTTAAAGGGGACATTTCTACATCCTGTGATTTTGCTTTGTGAACACACATTATATTAAAACCAATTCAATAATGTGTAATTCTTACTTAAATATAATGATATTTGCCCATGATAAATTGATTTTATCAGGTGCATAGCTACATACATTAGAGAAATGTTATATAATTATTAAAAATAAAAAAAGCCTTGATTACTGAGTTGTTATAATTATTTATAGTGTTCATTACATATGAGTAATGAAACCTATATATTGTTGGACATTCCAAAGGCTGTTAGCTACTTTCCCTGCTAAATAGCTAATGATCTGTTAACAGATACATATTGCGTATATATGTATATATAATAAATGCATTTGTATAGCTATTTTTATTGGTATATATGCAATTCCATTCATTTGAGTATTTCATTCAATTTTTAGGGAGACTCTAGATATAGAACTCTGGAAAAGTAATCTTTTTACTATAAATTAACAGCCATTATAAACAAAATGAATGTATGTAATATATAAATATACATTTATATAATAAACTCATGAATTTATACATAAATAAATGTATGTATATTTGTACATTTTTCCATATAACTTGAACATTTACTCATAATTGATTGTAATACAATTTATTTTCTATCTTATGCTATTTACCTCCTTTATCAGCTCGTTCATTCCTTCTCAGGCATTTAGAATTCGTGTAAGACAAACAAGTAAATGAACCAATAGCGCCCTTAATTATCGGATAGATCTTCTTTAACTGTCTCTCTTTTCCTCATGATCTTCCCCTTCTGTCTTCAAACTAGGGCCTCAACAGTACAGCACTGCAAGAGGCAGAAATTCTTACAGGCTTTGTGATCATACCACCTTTAAGTAGGAGACCGCGTATAACTAAGAGACACTGACAAATCATCTAAACCCTTCTCAAACACCCGTATGACCTTAGCCTTTCATACACTACATTCTCTTCACTTCTAGATTTCCGTTTTTGAACAAAAATTTTCCCTTCTCCCTCAACTAGTTCAACCATTGAATACATGTTTCAGGTGTGGTGGTACATGCCTGTAATCCCAGCATTCTTGGTTGCTGAGGCAGGTTGGAGGTCAGTCTAGCAACTTAGTGACTTGCTGAAACTCCATCACAAAATTTAAAAAATTTAAAAACGGTTTGGGGTTGTAGCTCAGTATGAAGGTCCTGAGTTTAATTCCTAGTATGTTGGATAGATAGATAGATAGATAGATAGATAGATAGATAGATAGTTATTAAATGCCTATAATTTATCTGACAGTATCATATCAAAGGATTGTCAGAAATGGGTGAGGTAAGGTGTACATGTACTTTTCTTTTAAGGAATCACAGCTAAAGAAGTACCTTGTTTGTATTTTGGAAACATTTCATAAAGAAATCTCTCAAAATTAAAAAGGAAATAAAGATTCTTCAATTCAAGCCAGTTGAGGAATTCCTGAATGAAAATATCCAAGGTTATGGAAAAATCAAACAAAAATAACACTTTGGGTGTGATCATTAAGAAATAAGAAAATAAGAAGAAGGCAAAGGGGGAGAATGGGATTCCAGAGGAATAATGATATCTTAAAAACAAGAACCTAATAACCTAAACTTAAAACAGTGACACGTACACGAGGCACTACAGTAACTTTATGTAGTTGTGACTTCATGCTTCATCTATGTAGTTGTTTACATTGCTCACTGTCAGAAGCAAAAGGCACAAGGTTTCGTAGTCTGTAAGCTTGTGTAATGGTCTGTAAGTCTGTGTAATTTTGGATAAATTTAATAAAAATCTATGAAGTGAAAAAAAAATAAGAGAAAGCCTACAGAAAACTCCTTTCAAAAATTTAGCAACAGTAAATTTTGAAGGACATCATATCGTTTCTAATTAAAAAGCAAACATCCCCATGATTATAAATTCTAGTTTTATAATAATTTAATGAATATAGAGTCTCATTATTGTGTAGTAATCCATTAAACGTAATTGTTAAGATTAACAGAGAAAAATAAATACTGTAATTGTTAAATATTTTGAGACTATGTAACTTGCCTTTGAGTATAATGTAATCTGATACTAATTTATTGGTCTAATTGATAATAAAAATAAATTAATATTAACCAAATAACTATAGGTGCATACAGTGTTTGTGTATGGCAAAACCTCAAATAGGAAAAGTTATAAAACATATGTATTCATTACTTCTTATTGTAAATACCTTTTAAAAATAGGAAAAAGGAATAATTAGCTGTTGCATTGCCAGGCATATTATAAAATCATTCTTGTAGAATATGTAATCCTTCTCAATCAGTGCTTTTTTGTAGTAGAATAATTTGAGGAAGTTTATGTTGGGACTTAACCTACATTTAATCATCAGTTCACCTTATCAAATGCCTTATAAATTACTTCAGTGCATACTGGAGATGACAAGTCTTAGTGTAGAGCTGTCAGACACTAATAATTTCATCCCTACAACAGAGAGTCCAATATTCTTCAAAGAATAAAACCTTTGGAGAAGTAGATATAATCCAATTTGAACATAGTCGGTAAAAACTAAGGCAGCCACTTTATGTTTTGTTTTGTTTTGCTTTGTTTCTAGAATGAACAATTGAAATCTTGTGTTTTTTAAATTACCCAATAAAATATCCATATATCATTGTAAATTATAGTTTTTATTATTATCAAAAATCAGTATTGAATATTAATAGTGTGAAGGAAACTACAGTCATGATGAGGAAAGAAACATGAATAGCAGAGTTTCTGCTTTCTGGCACTGTGTAGTTAGTAAGAGATGTTTCAAACATTAAATTACAATGGAAATATAACACATTTATTTTAATGGTAAAATTATTATACATCTTGTGTTGGCAGGGAAGAGTTAACTGGTGATGCACATCATCTATTATAGAAAGAGAGATGGCATGCACTGAATAGTCAAGGTCATGGATGTGGATAGCATAACTTTTGAAAGGCGAGATTTTTTTTTTTGAACATTGCAGAATGCTGTAAAAGGCAATTCTGGAATTTTGAGATTATGGAGAGTCTTTTAAATTCTAACAATATATTTCCACATTTATCAGTAATATAAAAATAGAAAATGTGATTGGAAATACATTTGTAATAACCCAAATAATATTTTAAAAGTACTGCTATTCAGCACTTTTAAAATATTTAATAGTATAGAAAGTTGGAAGTTGAATGACCTCCCGCAAATAACATAGACCTTTGTAAAAATTTCAAGAAGAGCATAGACTAGACCCAAAAAATGTAAGCATGAGAACTGATAGCATGAAAAATATGTCATACTTTTCTTTTTTTAAAGGAATGTTGATAACTTAGTAACTGCCTGTTTTCAGAAATAGAGATGCCAATAAAAACTGATTTTTTTTTATTGTTCACGTAAGGACAAATGACAAATTGAATATGGAAAATGTGTGGAATGACCCATTTAAAAAATGTCTTGAATGCACAACCAGGTGATTAAAGGATTATGTTACTGATTGGTTGAGCATCCTTAACTCAGTTTGAATTAACATCACAAATCGGCCAAGTGCAGCTCTGTCAACACCTGCAGGCCCTAGGAGTAAAATGTTTCAGATCCTAGTAGTTCTCAGCCACCTCTCTCAGCTCTACAACATCTCATGTTTGCACCCCAGCCCTGGCAGCTATGTGGCTGTGTGTTAGCAGCTTTCACTACATCTGTGGAACTCTCTGCAGGTCTTCACAAGACTCTGTGAAGTGCCCCTTGTTGTTACCACCACTGCGACTCACTCCCAGTGGCCACCAGTCAGCATTGTTCATAGTTGCCTTTGACTCTGACCCGTGTGGGTCATCACCAGGACACTGCTCACCGGCGCTGTGCCATGTCATTGTGCACCAGCTGTCCCTTCCAGTCTCTGTGTTTTTCTGCCTCTGGTCACTATTTTTATCAGTTGCTGTTATTCTCTGCTGCAGGTCACTGGAACTATGCTGTGGTTGTTTAAAGGTTTTTTGTTTGTTGTTTTTTGTTTGTTTGTTTTAATGCAGCATCCTCTGCTCACTGCACGTGGGCTGTGAATCTTGAGCAGATTTACCTTACCACTGAACAGAGATTTTATCTAAACATTGCGCCTCAGCACAGGGGTTCAGGATCCAGCAGTAGCCCTCCTTGAGTAACCTGAAGAGCGTGGGTAAAACATCCCTTTAACATGTTTGTACATTTTATGGCCCAGTGGCTAGAGCAAGTTCAACCCTTCTGCAGTAAAATTCGGGAATGAGGTTCAAGATCAAGGTTACTGCGGTCCAGGAAGACATTACCTGGTGGGTGTCTAGGACAGTGCAGCTCTCTTGGTCATGGTTCAGGGGTGTGTCAGGGGAAGTGGCTCTTTGATTGACAGCTGCCAAGTCTCCGCAAAAGTTGTGGGGCTGAAACCGAGATGGTGATGCTTGGAGAAATCTCCAAGAGTGATGGCTGTTGGCCAAGACCCGCGGAGGTTTGGAGGTTTGGAGGTTTGGGGATGTCAGCAATGTGCTCAAATTCCTCCCTATCTCCCTGTCTCTGCTCTGGCAGGGCGCTTGCTGGGGGCTCTTCAGAGAAGAGCAGCAGCAGGCCCTGGGCCATGCACCATGACCGCCAAGGGAGCCACGCTCTTGTAGGCATGGCTTGTAGCGTGGCTGTAGAGTTACCCAGGGGTGGCGGAAGGCACGCTGTCCCAGGCTACCGTCTGGGAGGCAAGGGCGAGAAAAGGTGTAAGGAGAGTGAGGGAGAGGGGTGTCCGTAGGAAAGGGCGGAAGCAGCTTCCTCTGATCCATAGTATTTAAATTGGGAATAGTTTCTCCCACGAGGATGATATTTTACGAAAGCCTAAAGAATACAGTATTTTAACAAAGTCAACAAGGATCATTTTGAAAAGAATAGTTTCTTGAAATTTTTATGAACTTTAAATGCCAGATTAAAATAAATTTAGAGTCACTTTAGAGCTGACTGCATCTTGGCGCCATGGAAGCTTCTCTTTGATTTTAACAGACAACTAAGGCAAATTTGGGTGAGATCTTATGTAATTTGACATCAAATTCGTGGAATAAATTTGGACAACCAGAAAATCAATGGAAATTAAGAGTTAAATAATTAATCATTAAGCTTAAGTTAGTATGGCTGTTAACTAAAATAAAATGCAAAACCACATTAATGATGTATAAATTAGTATAGGCAAAGTTATTTGCTGCCAGAAAAAGCCCTCAGAGCTTAATGGTTTAATAGAATGATGATTTGTTTTGCACTCATGAAGAGTATAGCGTGTTCCATTTTTCTATTGGCGACTTGGAAATACAGAATGCCTTGTATTTATGGGCCCCTCATCTCAAATATAGTCCTCCAGCGTTAGCATATTAGGAGCTCATAGTAGGGGCTTATATCACCATTTCAATGTTTCTACCAGGATGGGATTTATTTCTTTTCCCCGCCCAGTGACCAGACTCGTGGCACAGCACTACCCAGTGAAAGTATACGGAAAATTGCGTTCTTGTCCCTGCAAAAGGAAGAGCATCAAAGATGATTAAGTATGATTAATACCTTCAAAAATTATCATTTTTGAAAAGTACTAAAGAACTCTCCTGAATTTCTGAACTTTAGCATTTCTGTAATTATTATTTTTTCCAGAATCAGTACTTTGATAAACATTATTTCCCCAAAAGTAATATAGATATTGTACTTA
>PVJO010006528.1:0-30892 GCA_004026905.1 Hystrix cristata
GGGGCGGGGCGGGGCCGCAAGGGGCGGGGCTAGGTCGGGAGTGAGAAGGCGCAGGGCGGAGGAAAGGCAGGACCGTGGGAGGGACGGGGGCTGGCGGGGCGGAGCGGCCAGGAGCTGAGGAGGGCGGGGCCGGGGCGGGGCTGGCGGGGCCGCGCACCAGAAGACCGGGCTCTGGCCGGGCTCGCGCACCACGTAGTAGTCCTTGTCGAGCGGCAGCAGCTTGGCGAGCCCGAAGTCCGCGATCTTGACGTGCGCCTCGCTCTCCACCAGGATGTTGCGCGCCGCCAGGTCGCGGTGCACGCAGCGGCGGGAGCCTAGGTACTCCATGCCCTGGGGGCGGTCGGCGTGCACTCGCGGGACGCTCAGGGCCCGGACCCGCCTGCCCGCCCTCTCGCTCCCCGCGCCCGCGCACCTTGCAGATCTGCGTGGCGAACAGCAGCAGGCGGCCGGTGTCCAGGCGCGCGCGGTGGCGCCGCAGGAAGTCGCGCAGGCAGCCACAGGGCAGGTACTCCATCACCAGGCGCAGGCTCTGACGGCCTGCGGGCCACAGCCGGCGCTCAGCGGGCAAGGACCCACCCCGGAACCACCCAGGCCCTCAGGAAGAGGCTGAGGAAGGAGGATCTCCACGAGCTCCAGGCCAGCCTGCCTGGGCTACATAGTGAGTTCGTGGCCGGCCTGGGCTACATGGCGAGAGCCTGTTTCAAAACACACACCCCAGAAAAAGCCAGGTGTTGTGGCACACACCTGTCATCCCAGTGCTCAGGAGACAGGCAGGAGGACCTCCTCCATTTCAAAGCCAGACTGGACTACCTAGCAAGACCTTGTCTCAAAGAACCGAAAAGAGGTGCCCAGCCAGGATTGAACCCGTGCCCGGATGGCGTCCCACCCCCAGGACAGGGCCCCGTCGGGGTGGAAGCTCACCAGGGCCATAGCTGACACCGCGGTACTTGACAATAAAGTCGCTGTGCAGCGCCTTAAGGATCTGCACCTCGCGCTGGAAGTCCCTTTGCTGGTCTGGCCCACTGTGCTGCAGCTGCTTCACGGCCACCAGGGCGCCCGTGTTATCCCCCAGCGGGTCATAGCGGCACAGCTCCACGCTGCCAAAGTTGCCCTGGGGATGGATGGCGGCCACTGAGCTGGTGCCCACCCAAACATGCCCCTAATCCACCCACCCACCTGGCCTCACCTTGCCCAACTGGGAGATGTACTTGAGGTGCCGCTCCTCGAAGATCGTGGGGTCCTGACAGGCATAGAGCTGGGTGCCACTCCACAGCCCGTCCCGGGGTGCCAGGGCACCGGGCGTGGGGTCAGAGAGGAGCTCATAATCTGCGGGCACAGGCAGAATGACCTGCTGTGTGACGTGGGCTGCACACTCTCCCCCTCTGTGTGCACAGCAGGTCAGAGCACCTTGTGGGGCGGGCAGAGGGCACCTTCTGGACAAGGGCAGCCTCCTTGAGCAGTGCACACCCTGTGCAACTGCACATGGCTGCAGAAACAAAGGACACAGGGAGACCCCTGCTGTGAGAGTGGGTCAGTGACTGAGCTGTGGGTGAGACGGGCAGGGTGGCTGCTGTAGTGGCCCATAGCATGGAGCCTCCACACCCTCCCTCCCATCACAGGGATCGCAAGGCCACGGGGTAGGTTCAAGGCCAGCCCTGACTACTCGTCGTCAGGACTCTGTCTCAAAAAGGAAGAAAGAGGAGGAGGGAGAAAATAAAAACATTTTAAGACTGGAGATGTAGCTCAGTACCAAGGCCCTGGATTCAGTCTTCAGTGCTGGGGAGGAAGGGAGGGAGGAAGAGGGAGGGCGCTAGAACCCTGCCCCGCCCGCCCGGGCACCTGAGGTGCTGAGGCTGTTGAGGTCCCGGATGACCGCGCGGAAGCTCGGCCTGTGGCCCGGCTCGTAGTCCATGCACTGGCGAATCAGTGCAGCCAGCTCCGTCCACCGGGGCGCGGGCAGCTGCCGCCGCTCCTCATAGAACCGGAGCTTCTGCAGGCGCAGGGGACAGCGTGGTCACCACTGCTCTCAGGAGCCCTGGCCCGGCCCTGCCTCCCAGCGGGACTCAACGCTCGAGGCCCGCGCGGGGCTCTGACCTTGGCGGGATCCAGCGCGCGGGTGGGCATGGGGACCCCGCTGAAGACCTCCCAGACAGTGGCTCCGAAGCCCCACTTGTCGGCCTCCAGGCCCAGCGTCCGTGCCTCATCCAGACACTCGGGGGCCACCCAGGGGATCCTGTCGGTCAGCACTGGTGGACGGGGACGGCTCAGGGGCATGACAGAGGCCTCTGTCCTCCCAGTGGCTCAGTGTGGGGCAATGGCAGCGAGGGTTTCATGAACAGATAGTCTGGCAAACTCCTATACACCCTGCAAAGCCCACCCCTCAGACACTCACTCTCCAGGCTCAGCACAGTGGGACTGACACCCGGGTCGCTGAGCTTAATGAACGGGGGGCTCCCGTCAGCTCCCTCCCGAGCCAGCAGCACCTTCCGGGCCGAGACGTTGCCGTGAGGGAGGCCTTTGTCCTCCTACAGGGAAGTGCCAAGGAGGATCTGATGGAAGAGCTGATGTCTGGCAAACTCCTATACACCCCTCGAAGCCCACTTGGTACTGCCCAGAAGTGCTCCAGCCCTTCCCAGATGTCCTGCCTCGCCTGTGTTTACTGCCTTTGTCCTTTCCCTTCACAATGGCAGCCCTTCCCACTGTACCTCCCCACTGCCTTCAAGACAAAGTCAGAGCTCCTGAGCCTGGCATTCAAGGCCCTTGCTCACTCTCCTCATAAGCTATTCTTTTACATCGCCACCCTGGTCTCTCGCCAACCGAACTGCCTGCCAGGGCTCAGGGTGTGCAACACATGTTCTAGCCTGCCATTTTGAACTCCTACTCAAACGTCAGAGCCCCGGCTCCAATGTGCCCTCTCTGGGGAAGCCTTCCCCCACCCCCAGGCCTCATTCACTCCTCCTGCTGACATCCGTGGATTCCAGTTGTCCCCTTCCAGGGCTGGCACATAGGCAGCTCCCTCGTTCTAAAATCCCTTCCCCTTCCTCCGTACCAAACTCTCATCTAGGCTATAGGGCAGGCAGGTGGGGGAGGCCGCGAGTGCTCACCAGGTAGTTGAGAGCGTAGGCCAGCTGTTTGGTCACCTGCAGCTTCCAGCTGGCGGGCACCAGCTGACCACGCTTGCGCAGATAGGTGTCGATGGCGCCCAGGGGCACGAACTCCTGCACCACGGTGCCTGGCCGGGCAGAGCGGGAGGACCAGGACACTGTGCACAGCCAGCCCCACCCGGGGTGTCTCACCCCCGCTCTAACTGTCCCCTCCTGGCCACTCAGGCTGGCCTCACAGTGCGCAGCTCAGAGAAGCCATGCAGCCCGCCGAGACGCACAGGGGCCTGAGGCATGGCTGGCACCGCCCACCTTCGACCCCCAACCCTGTGCTCCTGCTTTAGGGCAGCCTGCCCGGCCCAGCCCTCCCTTGCTCTTCCCTTGACACGTGCGGACACTCAGCGCTCCCCTTCCAGTGTTCTCACACCTCGGGCCCTGTACATATGCTGTTTCTTCACTCCAAAACGACCCCTCTTCATCCTTACCACACTCCTATGCGCGCTACAGAACCCACTCTTCGTTCCCCCTCCCTCAGGGAAACCACCCCTAGGAATGGACATGGCTGCTAGGAGGTGGGAGGGGCAGCCCGGCTCGGGGAGGCAGGGATGGGACACGGGGTCTCACTGTCTCCAGCCATGCACACGCCGTGCAGCAACACGAGATGCGGGTAGGACACTTGGCTCATCAAGCTGGCCGCTTCCAGGAAGGACTAGGAAAGGTGGGGAGAGGGGAAGATGTGTGACTCCCAAAAGGCCACACAGCTCTGACCTGTGAGACCCCCTAGCTCATGGATGAGCCTCTTGTTGTTTGTTTGGGGTGGGTTTTTTTAGGTCCTGGGGATTGAACCCAGGGCCTTGGCACCGAGCTGCATTCCTGCCCTTTGTATTTCTTTTATTTTGAGACAGGCTCTAAACCACTACGGTTGGGCTCCAACTGAGACCCTCCTGCCTCAGCCTCCCCGGTAGCTGGAGCTATAGGTGTGTTCCCCATGCCGGGCTCCGTCCTTCTTGTGTGTTTATAACTCCTCCGCCCCGCGCCCCCAGTCCACCCCCGCCCCTCACCTCCACGCAGTTTCTGTGCTCCGCGTCCAGGACTTTCAGCAGGACCTCGGTCTCCCGGGCCTCCCCGTCCACAGTCTCATGGCGGCAGCCGCGGTAAATCTTGGTAAAGGACCCGTGGCCCAGGTTCTCGTGCTGCCGAGGAGGTACAGCAGGAGTCGCCCGTGAGACACCCCATTGGACAGATGGGAAAACGGAGGCCCATGAAGGCAACAGAGCAGGTCCCAGCCCCGGCCCGTACCCACTGCAGGCTGTCGGGGGGGATCTTATGGAAGGTCAGCTGGTTCAGCTTGTGCCGTGCCGGGGGCTGCACAGAGGTCACAGCAGCCGGGCCGCAGCCCCTCCGCACTACGATCAAGTTGGACTTCTCTGGGGGACAGGCGGAGGGGAAAGCAGAGGTTAGAGGCGAAGGGTCTCCGAGAGTCTGTGTGCACCCCGAAGCTGACCCTGAACTGTAGGCTCCGTGGAGCAGCCCCTTTCATCAGCAAAAGCCACCCAGCTGCACTTGGATCAAGCTGTACCTGAAGGCTGCACTCTACCCTCGAGCCCAGAATGAAACTACCTTTTCTCCCCTACACCACCTTGACCTGTGGTCTCTGCCCCTTGCCCCATCCAGGAGCCGTCACAGACACGGAAAAGTTGGGCCGCACCTTTGGGTGTGGGAGTGCAGCAGGTGGTGAGGCTCAGGGCAACGCCATCCATGTGCAGCGTGCCCTTGCGGCAGGCAGCCAGGAGCTCCCGCAGACTGCCATGCGGCCGGCTGAGGCCGACCAGGGAGAAGCTCCCTGCAGGGTTGCGGCGGATGAGGCAGCCCTTATAGTCAGGGCCCAGGGGTGTCTGCAAAGGAGGGTTCCCTGAGTGGTGGTTTGGACTTGAACTTGATCCTGCCTCAACCTCCAGAGTAGCTGTGATCCCAGGCACGAGCCACCACCCTGGGCTCCAGGGCCACCTACTCCAGGAAGCCCCCACCCGCCCTCCAGCCCCAAAGGAGAACCAACTTGGACACAGGCCGTCAGCAGGAAGCTGTCAAAGTCCTGCGGGCTGCGGCGGAGCACGTAGGAGCCTGGTACTGAGCCCTGGGCCTTCAGCTTGTGGATGGCAAAATCCAGGCTGTGGGGAAGGCAGTAGGAAAAGGAGAGGAGAGACGGAGAGGGAAGTGGAGGCAGAGAGACCAAGACAGGCCTGGGTCTGAATTCTGGTCCTTCTGCAACCGGGGACCCAGTGACATTATCCCCTCTCCCTTGGATCTCGCTGAGGTCCTCCTGCCTCAGCCTCCCCAGTCCGAATTGTGATCTGAGCGCTCTACCCCGGCCCAGTCTCCGGTCCTTACGTGATGGGGCCGTGGCAGTGCTCAGCCATCTCCTCCAGCAGCCGCGGTGGTGCCACCTCCTTGCAGAAGAAGTGTCGCGCGTCACAGGTCAGGCGGAAGTAGCCGTCCACGAGCGCCACGAAGGACAGCGCAGCAGGCAGCGCCGGGAACTCGGCCTCCTGTGGGGAAGTGCTCAGCGCAAGCCCGGCCTGCCCGCCCCGCCCGGCAGGGGTCCCGCACCCACCAGGATCTGGTTGTCGGCGCGCGCGACTGTGACCAGGCGTTGCTCCCCAGCCGGGCCCGCGCACGGGGCCTGCTTGATGCTGACGTCCACGATCTCCGGGAAGTCACAAAACTGCTGGAAGGGCTGTGCGGAAGGGTGGGCGGGGGCCGCTCGTCCTGGCCACGCCCAGCGCTCCAGGCCACGCCCAGACACGCCCACTTCTTCCCTGCCTCCCTGCTGGGCCACGCCCAGACACGCCCACCCTCTCCACCACCTCGGCCTGCTCGGGGATGGTCCACTCTTCCCGCCTCCCCTGCCAAGTCCGCCTCCTCCCCGCAGGTCCCAGCACTTTAGAGCCCCGCCCTCCTCTGGGCCCCGCCCACCACCTGGTGCCCGCCCCTTCTCTGAGCCCCACCCACCCCGCAGTCTCCTCCTTCCTCCGGGCCCGCCCCATCTTGAGCTCGGCCTGCTTTGCAGCGTGCAAATTGGCCACACCCTCGTTGGCCACCCCACTTTCTCGCCACGGCCCTCGGCGCCCTGCCCCTGCTCCCGCACCTCGTGCTCCCCCGGGCTCCAGGCGATGCCGCTGCCCCCTGCCACACGGAGCAGCCCGTGCGTGTCCCCAGGGAGCCCCACGCTGAAGGTCTCGGTGGCCCAGCCCGGGTCCAGCCGCTCCAGGTCCATGATGTACTTGGCCATGAGCGAGTGTCGGTCGGCCTGGCAGGTGGCCACACGGCCCAGGGCACGGCGCACCGTCCTGCGGATCCGCTTGCGCGTCACGAAGCTCAGGCCCTGGATGAGGTCGCGCAGGCCGCGGGGCAGGCAGGCCTTGTAGCTGTGGGGGACCCGGCCTCAGGGTGTGGACGCCAGGCTCAAGCCAGCTCAGGGAGCTGTGGCCTCCGCAGGGACGGGACTGGAGGCCGGGGACAGAGCGTAGGAGGGACACGGCGGACACTGGGCGCACTGGGCCCTTGCCGCCTTTTTGCTGCAGGAGGCCGAGCCGCGTCCAGTCAGCGCCTCCGGAGAGGGTGGGGGTGGGGTGCGCCGCAACCCTGGTCACCCTTAGGGGCCCTGGATCACAGGTACCAGCACCCGCCGGGCAGAGCCCGCTCCGGGCCTCACCTGACGCTGCTCAGCATCTCCTGCGGCAGCCTGCCCTGCTCACATGCCATCCTGGCCAGGTCCAGCACAGCCAGGCTCAGGCATTCGCCTTGCTCCTTGAGGCCGACGCCCACAGCGAGGCGTCCACTCACCAAGTCACTGCGGTGCTGGGGACAGGCCACAGGGAGGGTCAGCCAGAGCCCTGCCCAACCGCGAGCCCCCATGTCACCCTGGGCACCCCCACCTGGGCGAAGAGGTGTTCCAGGACGGGCAGGTCAACGATGGCGCTGGCCAGGTCCTTACGGAGCCCAAAGCGGTGACATTTCTCCAGCCCGAACCAGCTGGGAAAGTAAAAACTGGGGCGGGTTGGGGTGGGGTGAGGGAAGCCCTGGGGTGAGGATGGCAGCTGGGGGTGGCAGGCACTGCCACGGTTTGCTGTGTGACCCATGGAAACTAATTCACCCATTCTGGCCTCAGTATCCCCATCTGCATAATGGGTGGTGAGAATGCTCTCAAGGTGCGGGGAGATGATAAATGGGGTGATCCCTAGGGGTGCGTCTCCTACCGGAGCCTGTAGACCAAGATTTGGGTGCCTGAGTCCTCCACAGAGAAGATATGGCTTGGGGGGAACCAGCAAGACAAGTCCTCCGTGGCCAGCGCAAAGAGAGAGTGGTACACGGGCAGGATACCTACCAAGATGGCCCATCAGCTCCCTCCCAGGCCATGGATGCACTCCTAGGCCTCAACTTCCCACCCTCCTCCTAAGCAAACTCCTACACATCCCTCAAAGGCCCAGCTGCAATGCTGACTCCTGCAGACAACTAACTATTCCCACTCCCAGTCCAGCCCCCCCCACAACCCCATCTTTCCCTCTGGCCTAGTCCTCAGGGATCCACTCACCACTGGCCTTGGCAGCCTGTACGCACAACTCCTCAGCTAAGTGGTCTCCAAAGGAAAAAGACAGGCACTGCGGGGGGCCGGGGCCCCGAGGAGGCAGCAGCACGTGCAGGGCCCCCGCCTCTGAGGATGAGAGGCTGCAAGAGCGCTGAGAGATCAGGGGCGTCTCCTCACTAGGGGGCGCCATGAGTGCTACCTGCTGGGGCGGGGAGCACAGAGACAGAGATGGGGACAGGCAGAGGGACAGGCAGGAGGGACTGAGTGTGCGGGGTCAGTGAGGCTCCAGGGCAGACATCACCAGCCAACCACAGGGCCATCCTCCACATCTCCCTGGCAACCAGCTCAGCCCACGAGGCAGGCATGAGAAACTGATCACAGATGTACCAGTTCGGCTGACCCAGAGCCCAAAGGGTTGGTGCTGGCTTGTGCCTACCTGGGTCTAGAGGGATGAGGGTGGGGATGCCCATCAATCCCTCTGCCCTCTCTGAGGCTGGGGCTATGTGGCTTGGGGAGGGTCTGGTTTGATGACTCAGCCTGGGCAATTTAGCGAGACCCTGTCTCAAAATGTAAAGGGTTGGGGTGTGGTTGAGCGCGAGGTCCTCAGTTTATTCCCCAGTACGGCAAAACAAAACAAAACAAAACAAACTATGTTCCAAACTACCACATACCCACTGGGTTCCAGTGGGACACATTTATTTCTTGTTTTTTTGTCTTTTGAGACAGGGTCTCACTACGTAGTCCAGGATGACCTTGAGCTCACTATATAGCCCAGGCCGGCCTGGAACTCACAGCAATCCTCCTGCCTCAGCCTCCTGAGTGCTGGGATGACAGGCCTGCGCTACCACGTTGGGCTTGGGACACAGGATTAATGACGTTTTAGCAAACCCTCAATGCGTGTCTCCTGCGGGCGGCGGGTGAAAACCTCAGACTCTGAATTTGAATGCTGGCCCCACCAAATCCTAGTTGCGTGGCCCCTGCAGAGCAAGGACCCCAAGGACCCACTTCTGCAGCTGTGCAGGGGGCTGACTCCCCCCCTGGGAGGGGACTGGCTGTGCACCACGCGGCTAACCCGCAGGACTGTGCGACCCTCGGGAGGGTTCAATAAACGCCTGTTAAACTACAGGAAGCGCAGGTGCGGGGGACGCGGGCGCGCCGCCACCGAGCCACGCCCCCGGCGCCCTGTAGGTTCGAGTCTGGATCTCAGTAATTTCCCCGGGCCGGGCTGGAACCTGCGATGCTCGTGTCCCGGCCCCCTGAGGAGCTGGGATTATAGGCCTGCACCACCACACCCAGCATGAAACGTGGTTCTTATTTCTCTTAACAGTGCAAGGGAAAGAGGAGAAGCCCCCGGCCCTGCGCAGCACCCGCGACCCGGTCGGCCGCCACGACGCATGCGCACCCTGGCGGCCGCCGGCTCCGAGGCCGGCAGACGGGCCGAGGGACCCCGGGCGCGCCCCCGCCTGCCACCAGCCACCGCGTGTCCCCGGGCGCCGGGCCAGAGCCACAGGACAGCCCCAGCTCTTACCTGGCGTGCGGGCCCCTGAACCGGCGGCAGAAGGCAGGGCGGAGCAGGGACAGGAAAGTCCCACTGCCGCCTTCCTGTGCGGGCCCCTCCGCTTCCTGAGCGCTGTCATTTACCGAAACTCAGGCCCGCGTGGGGCGGCAGGCCACAGGCCCCCGCCGGGGAGGGGTGCACTTCGGGCGGGGGAGCAGCGACGGAGGCCCGGCCCCACCAGGCTCTCAGCAGGCTGTGGGTTGGCCCGGGGTCCGGCAGGCCTGGTGCCTCAGTTTACCGCCCTGTGCACACGTGGATTGTGTCCACTGTGGAACTCGGTTTGCACCAGGGCAGGGAACGGGCTGCCTTGCTAAGGAAGGAGACCTGGAAGCTGCCCCAGACGAAGATCTTTCTCCAAAGACTTGGGGCGCAGAACGAAGGCTCTGAGCCAGACCCTCAAAAACCAAGCAGCCCGGCGTGGTGGCGCAGGCCTGTCATCCTAGCACTCGGGAGGCCGAGGCAGGTGGATCCCTGCAAGCTTGAGGCCAGCCAGCACTACATGCTGAGACTCTATCTCAGAAAAACCAAAAACACGCACAGCGAAATTCTCAGCAAATCTCAGCCGACCTGGTCCCTGCCCAAGGGAGCTGAAAGTTGCACACAAGCAAACACGGTGACAAAACAAAGTATCACCCAATAGTTATTTCAGGGCCTCTTGGAGGCCAGCTGTGCACAGGGAGGCCTGTGGGCCAGAGTGTAGGGACAGGCGACCCACAGGGGAGGGAAAGGGCAGACGGCGCCCTGGGACACAGCTGCAGCTTGTGGCCAGAAGTGCCGAGCCCACTCAGCTGCTGGGTTTTGCTTTCACTTCCTGGAGTGTTAATCTCCGGAATACTTTGAGCATGAGCCACAAGGAAGTAGGGTTGGGGCGAAGGTGGCACCTGCAGCCAGAGAGAAGGACAAGGGCCGGCCCTGAGGGACATCTGGGCAAAGCCAAGAACTGGTCCAAGAAAAGCTTAGCTACTTCAGTGGTTCAGGTATCAAAAACAAAGTTTTTTGGCAGTAATGGGGCCTTCGCACCCAGATACACTCACAGCCCTTTTTATTTTTCATTTTGAGACAGGGTTCTGCTAAGGTGCTAAATTGCCCTCGCTGGGCTCCAACTTGTGATCCCCCTGCCTTGGTCTCCCAAGTAGCTGGGATTACAAGTGCGCGCCACTCCACCTGGCTATTTTTGCTTTTCTGTTGTTTGGGGGTTTTTTGAGACAGGGTCTCACTAAGTAGCCCAGGCTGGCCTCGAGCTCAGGGCGATCCTCCCGCCTCAGCCTCCAGATGCCGGGATCACAGGCGTGCATCACCACGCCGGGTGTTACAATCTGTTTTGTCTGATTTGCTGCCAGGAGTCTCTGTCACTCTTCACTCTGCACAAGAGCATCTTTCCTGACCAGACAGAACTCAGTTGCATCCTGGGTACAAACGCTCACCCGCCTGCGTCACCATCGCCAGGTGTCCTGTGTGGACCGAGAATGTCCCCAGAGGCCTCTCAGGCTCCTGCGCAGGGAGCTTGGAAGGTGACTGGCTCACGTGGGCCCACAGCTGACTGCCCGTTGGGGGCGGGGCCTAGCCAGAGAATGCGGCGGTCGGGGCGTGGTCTGAGGGGCGTGGCCTGGGCGGTTTCTCTCCCACCCCGGCTCCTCCCTTTGCACTTGCTCGAGCAGCAGGCCTCCGCCGTGCTGCGGGCCTTGGAAGCCCCCAGACTTCTGAAACTGTCAGCCGGGGTGAACTTGCCTCCTTCTCATTGCGGACGTTGGCGCTGAGCGTCAGCAGCGAGGGACCGCTGGATCCCAACAGACGGGAGCCCCAGGGGTCAGAGGCCGGGGACACCTAGCCTCAGCGCTGCCAGGACCCCCATGGGACCTGCCTCTGCTGCGTGGCTGGGGTGCGGTCAGCCTCTCACGGCCAGGGCTCAAAGGGATGTTTGGTTCAGTTGTGCAAATATGTGCGCATGAGGGTGTGTGCGAATCGGGTACGAGATCAGTCCTGGGCGTTTAGGGAGATGACGTGAATTATATGACTGTTTATCATGATGTGTCCATCTGAGTGGATTAAGAAATGCCCAGCAAAACAAAACTCAAAAAAAAAAAAAATCAGCCAGGCCAGGCATGGTGGCACATGCCTGTAATCCCAGCACTTGGGAAGCTGAAGCAGGAGGACCGCCACGAGCTCAAGACCCTGGCCACAAAACAGAAAGGGAGGAAGGAAGAAGTGAGCGGCAGCATAGTCGGGCTGGGCACGTTACCGGGACTTTGGTCTGGGGACATGCGCAACCCGCAAATCTTTGGAAACAGGAATGAAAGGGGTCTCTCCTGCGGAGGTGATGGTCCAGGGGCAGATGACAAGTCATAGCAGGTGACAGGAAGAGCCCATTTTGTAAGTGAAGAAAACAAGTGAGGTCCATTTGCAAGGAAAAGGAATGGCCCAAGCTTACTGTGTCTTGAGAAGGAAAAAATTTTTAAACTGATTTTGCGTCCTGAACCTACAGTTTATATATATATATTTTTTAATTAATTTACAGGGGTACCATTTGTTTTGTTTTGGTTTTTGGTGCTGGGGATCCGGGGCCTCGTGTTTACAAGGCAGGCACTCTAACCACTGAGCTGAATCCCCAGCCCTAAAAATCCTATTGGTACCAAGAACAGCAGGCCTGCAGCAGGCACCCAGCAGTGTGGCCTGGCAGTGGGACTCGCACACCACCACCCCGGCACCGCCAAAAAGGGAAGAGCAAGGCTCAAGGGCAGTACGCGCCGGCCAGGCGACAGGAAGGGAGGGCTCGAACTGGCTCGGCTTCCCCTCCCCCAAGGCCCTGCCCCCAGGGACAGGGAGAAGGAAATGGGGCAAGGGGGAAAGGGCTGCGTGTATTTTTCTTTTTTTTTTTTTAATTTTTTTTTTCATGGTGCCGGGGATCGAACTCAGGCCCTTGTGCTTGCAAGGCAAGCACTCTAATCACTGAGCTAAATCCCCAGCCCCTGCATGTATTTTTCTTATTTTATCTTGTTTTTGACCATTTCCCCCATCATCGTCCCTGGGTTTTTTGTTTTGATTTGATTTTTTTCAGTGGTACTGGGGGTTGAACCGAGGAAGCACTGAGCTACATCCCCAGAGATTATTTCTTTAAACCAGGGCATGGTGGCCCTCGCCTGTAATCTGAGCACTCGGGAGGCTGGGGCAGGGAGATGGCTTCGAGTTGGAGGCCAGCCTGGATGACGCACCCAGACCCTGTCTCAATAAAACAAAAACAAATTCCACAGGCTGGCCTCAAATTTGTAACCCTCCTGCCTCAGCCTCCTGAGTAGCCAACATGTACCACGCACTCTGTTGTTTCCTCTCACTGTTGGTAGGGTGCTTGGGGGGGACCCCAGAACCTCCTGCATGCTGGCCAAGCGCTGCCACTGAACTACAACCCTAGAGGCTGTTTTGGGTTTCTCTGAGGAGGTTTTTGTTTGTTTTTGTGTTTTTGACAAAGGTTCTACTATGTAGTCCAGACCCTCTTGCTTCACAAACAGCTTTTAAAGACAACCAGGCTGAGCCTCGGGACGCCCAGCCCCCACATGCCTGTCCCGGTCTCCAGCTGCGGGGTCACCCCGACCAGGCCTTGCAGCTAGGGGCCGGGCCCAAGGCCGAGGCCAGCCGTCAGCCTCCCCTCCCTCCCCCAGTCCTCTCCAGCCCTCTCAAAAGGCCATCCGGGAAGGGTCAGGGGATTTACAAGGTCTCTTTCCACCGTCTGTCCCCTCCCCGCAGCTGGGGGAAACTGAGGCCCAGAGCACATCTTATGGATGGGGAAACTGAGGCCCGTGTGCTCATGCGCCAGAGAACAATCGGTGGGATCTGAACCCCTGTTCCCCCTCCATGGGCTCCTACTTCTGGGCCCCTGGACAGAACCAAACCAAGGTTCTTCTGCCCCCTGGTGGACACTGGCGGAAGCGCCTTTCGGATGGCGTGGCCCCCAGCTGCCGGTCCAGGGAAGGGGTCCTGGTCCGCGAAAGCCAGAGTTGACGTTAGAGCTGTAAAATTCTCCCAGTAAAAATGGCCTTGCAGAGCATAACCTTGGGTTAGCAACAGCTCCTTAGATATGACACAAGTAACAGAAGGGCGAAAAAAGGTAAACTGAATTTCACAAAAATTACCTTTTTTTGCCAGGTGTGGTGGCACATGCCTATAATCCCAGCACTTGGGAAGCTGAGGTGGGAGGATCGCTGTGAGTTTGAGGGCAGCCTGGGCTACATGGTGAGTTCAAGATGGGCCTGGACTGCGCAGAGAGACCTGCTCTCCAAATAAATAAATAAATAAAAAACAAATAAAATTAAATAACAGTGTTACTTACCCCAGTCTGCATATACCAAACTGATGTGAATGTGTGTCTGCAAATATTCTGAAAACTCTTGGATTGTACAATTTATTTATTTTGCAGTGAGTCTGTGTTTCCCAGGCTGGACTCAATTTCCTGGGCCAAAGTGATCCTCCTATTTCAGCCTCCTGAGTAGCTGGGATGACAGGTATATGTCCCTGTGCCCTGTGGATCACACAATTAAGGGAACTGTCCTATCTCAATGAAGCACTATTGACTAGGGACAGGACAGCACGGGGATGGAATCCGGGGTTTGCCAGTGCCGGGCAAGCACTGAACTACTGAGTCACACCCCAGACCCAGCTGCTATTAAAAACAAAACTTTTCTGAGACAGGGTCTCACTATACGGTTCAGGCTGGCCTCGAACTCATGGTGATCCTCCTGCCTCAGTCTCCCAGTGCTGAGATGACAGACATGTACCACCAAGCCCAGTCATGTTATTAAATTTTAATTTAGATTTTTTGGAGTTTGTTTGCTTGTTTGAGACAGGGTCTTGCTATGTAGTCCAGGTGGGCCTCAAACTCAGTGATCTTCCTGTCTCAGACTCCCTGAGTGCCAGGATTACAGGTGTGCACTACCATGCCCAGCTTCAAATTTTAGTTTAAAAAGGAAAAATTCCAAGGGCTGGGGATTTAGCTCAAGTGGTGGAGCACTTGCCTGGTAAGCACAAGGCACTGAGTTCAATCCCCAGCGGCCACAAATAAATAAATAAACAAACAAATAAATAAATAAATAAATGGAAAGTTCCACGTGGGCTCAAATGTCATTTTCTAGCTGAGCATAGGGACGCACACCAGGGGCTGGATCTGGGTTTTTTGTTTGCTGTTTTTCTGTGCTGTGGATGGGACGCTGGTCCTCCAAGCTGTCTGCCCCAAGCTCTAGGGCTGGATCTGATCTACTCCGAGGCTCCCAACCTGCCCGCCCGCCGACCCCAAGATATGTAAGAAAGGGATCGAGGAGGTGGGGTTAGAATCCTACTTACCAAGAAACACAAATGGGACCCCCCAAAATAAAAAGTGGCATTCCAGTGCTTCGCCAGTGTTTGTGCTGAGCATCTCTAGGAGATAAAATATTTTTAATCCCAGTGGGAACTCTTAGGCCAGTGATGGCGAACCTTACAGAGACAAGTGCCCAAACTGCAGCCCGGAACCCTCTCATTCATCACAAATTGCCAACACTGCAATTAAACCTCAACACTGAGGTTTTAGTTTAGGAAAAAAAAAAAAAACCCTATACATTAATATCTTTTGTTGTAAAAGAAAAAACAATAAGAGATTTCAATGATACAAATAGCTTTTTATTGAAAGGTAAAAGTTTACATTTGATGAGCTTTTGCACAATTACTGTGATCTTTGCTGTTGTGTGCATGCTGACGGTTTGCCAGACCCTGGCTCATATGTCCTTAGTTGGGAGCAACACACGCAGCACACAGGTCGGCCGTTAGTCTGCTTCTCTTGTATCTGATTTGATATACAAAAGTCCCCAACTTCTGAATGAGTTCTGTTCTGGAACAACTTTGTAAGGCAGATTTGTTCATAAGTCCAATAAACTGAGCCTTACACACTTCTGACACAAATACACAGAGTATATTGCTTTGCGCTTCCCAGCAGCCCCCTCCACGCCACCCCACGGCTCTTCCGCTGGCTTCCGGACGTGCCCGGCTCCCACCCGGCTCGGCGCTGCTCTGCACTGCCGCAGGGCGCAGTCAGCACACGGCAGCGCGCTGTGACGGTGTCCGGCGCACCGCTGAGCTACTTCTGCGATTCGTTCTCATCTGCGAACGTTCGGAATGCAAGGTTCGTCCTTCTCTGTGAAAGTTCGCAGCTCGAATGTTCGTGAGTTGGAGGTTTACTGTAATTCAAAGCCGAAAGCAGCTGCTCACAGGCATAAGATGATCCGAACAAAGTAAGGAAAGCAACCCCAAGTGCTTTCATCGACTTAAAATTATTTGGCAGAGAGTTCCACACTTTAAGGATTTCATTTTCAGAACTGCCAACCGTGCTGTCCTTTGTCGTCCCTTCACACTCTATCTTCTCTATCTTCTCGAGTGTTGCCCGCAGGTCACAGAATTTATTTTTCCAGATAGAGCTTTCTTGAAATTCCAACAGCTCCATTTCCAGATTTCCAAAATCTAACCAGTGTAAGCAGGAAAGATCAAGTTCTTCAAATCTGGTTTTATCTGGAGAAGTGAGAAAACACAGGGTCGTCTCCATCTTACGGAACTGTAAAAATCTGTTACTAAAATTCTCCTTTGCAGCTGCTACAATGCTAGAAAATTCCTTGTAGATTTCCTGATGGCCTGTAGGATTGTCTCCCAATGTAGAATTTTCTAAATGCATTTTTAGAGTTGGAAAATATTTCAGCTGCCCACTTTCAAGGTCTCTTGCAAAAACCTGCAGTTTTCTCTCAAATGTTTTGATATCACAAAACATCCTTTCTGCTGTTTTCCCTACACCTTGTAGTTTTTTCTTCAGTACACTGAAGTGTACTGTAAAATCTGTAAAAAACATGAGGTTGTTAAGCCAGGCCGCATCAGTGAGCTGTGGGTGTTCCTGCCCCTTTTCATTCATAAACAGCCTAACTTCGTCCAAGCAGGCTACGAATCTCTCCAGGACTCGCCCTCTGCTCAGCCACCGGACGTTACTGTCCATACGGAAAGCGTTATACTGTGCCTGAACCTCATCACAAAGCGCTTGAAATGGCTGAAAATTAAGAGCATGAGCCATGATGTAATTCACCATTTTTGTGACATCTCTGAGGATAACATCTAATTTTTTGCTGCTTTCCCTGGCACAAAGAGCTTCTTGATGTATAATACAATGAAACTGAATGACCGGATGTTTGGCTTCTTTAACAAAGAACTGTATGAAACCAGATGTGGCCCCCACCATGCAAGGTGCCCCGTCACTAGTAATTGAAACCACTTTTTCCGGTCTTATGTCTTGCGACACAAAAGCCTCCATCACAGCATTGTAGATGTCCATCCCTTGTGTTCCTCCGGGCAAAGACACCAGCTTCACCAGCTCTTCTCTCATGGTGTCACCAACAGCATAACGCAGAATTACTGCGAGCCTCGCACGATTACTTACATCTGTGCCATCATACAAGCACATGGAGTAACAGGCGGCCTTCTGCAAGTCGGTGCTGAGCTGCTGACTGACGTCACTTGCCAGGCACGGGGCTCGATCTTTAACAGGTCTGCTGAGTGGCATCTCAGAGATGCGTTGCATGATTTTATCCTTGTTTGGGAAATCGTGAAAAAGGGAACTACTCCCAGACAACATGGCCATTTTGATAAAATCCCCATCAGAGAGGGGCTTACCGTGTTTTGCAATGCACAGTGAAATCTGAAAGCTGGCAGCTGTCAGATACTGGGAACGATATTTCCTCAATTTCCCTTCAAGAAACTCTCTCCTTTCCATTTCACCAAATTTGGCAACACTTTTGTGGTTGGTGTCAAAGTGCCGTCTGACGCTTGATGTGCGACACACAACACTTACGCCACACAGAACACATAATGCTTTCCCGTTGCGCTCGATCACCCCAAATGACTCTGTCCAGGCCTCCTGGAATGATCTTCCACTATCTGTTTTCAGTTTTGCTTTTTTGGCTGTAGTCATTTTTTGGCGTTCAAGACTTGGAGTCTACAAAAACACAAAATTGTTTAAAAATGAAGCACCCAATACAAATCTATCCCTATACCAAAATAGCTAACACTATTAGTTAACACCAGAGCACTAGATGCTCCCTGAAGCAACCGTCTACAGCAGTGACGGGCTGGGGCTCCTCTTGAATTTGCTGGCCCCAGCACAAGGGAGCAGTGTCCCACTAACCACTGGCCTTTGGTCTGCTCTGAAATAGGCATCTGAATGCATTTCGTCCCCTGTGGGGTCTTCCGCTAAAATCACAGCCAGTCCAAGCAAATATACATAGCCCTCCTCTTGTTTTCATAAATGTTTCATAAACAACCAAATACGATTCTGCAGATTCAAATATTCCAGGGAGACAGCGCGGCATGAAAGACATCTGCAGTTCTTGATTAGAATATCTCTTTGTTAAATCTCAGATATTAAATTTCAATTTTTCATAAGAAAACTCAAAGCTAAAATCTTGTGTTAATAAAAACAAACGTACTAAAACTCACAGCCATTCCAAGCAAATATATAGATCCTTGGCAGTGCACTTACCGGCCAAGCAACGCTGGGAAGAGTCGCCGCTCCTGACTTCATCGCCTGGCGCGTACTCCTTTCAGCGCATGCGCGTGCCCCTACACGCTATATTATCCTTTGCTGACTGTTGGGGTGACTTGGCTCAGGTGCGGACAGTGTGCCTGCTGCGGCACGCGTGCCACAGGTTAGCCATCACTCTTAGGCACGTGGTTTGAAACCTCCGTAAAACAGCTGCCGGGGAGAAAAGGCCTGCGCTGGGAATTAATCATTCGGGAGTAGGAACACGCCCACCGATGACATCAGAGTGCCTGCAACTCCCAGCATGCACTGCGCGCCAAAAGAGCCTTGAGGTAGCTGAGGAAAGGCAGAGATGCTGCGCTGCCTCCTGGGAAATGTAGTCTCGGTAGCGAGAGGCGGGGTTGTGAGTTTGTAGGCGGGCTCGGAGCCAATGAAGAAGCCGACCCCTTTGAGAGCAGGGCCAAGAAACCAATAGACTCGTGACTCTGGGAGGGTGGGACTTCCGGCAGAGACTCGTGGTGAGCGACTGCGCTAAGTAAAGCACTTCCTTTTTGTGGGTGGCGGCGAGGGAGGACGGAGCGCCATGAAGGCTTCGGGCACGGTAAGGCGCTTGCGGGGGGGGGAGCCGGGCGGCGTGGCGCGGACCGCCTAGAGAGCCTGGGGAGGTGGCGCGGGCCGGGTCGAGGGCGTTGCGGCCCTCTGGATCCCCTGGCCGAGCGCCGCAGCCTTTAGGTGCGGACAACATGGCGGGCGCCGCGTGGGGAGGCCAGGCCGGGCCGGGCGGGGGCGATCGCGGGAGCCGAGGGCCCGGGTCCGCTTCCCAGGGAGCGGGGCGGGAGGCACAGTTCGTGGAGCTGTGCCACGGACCTGGTCGAGCCGCTGAGCCTCAGTTTCCCTTGCAAAGTAAATGTGGGAAGGGGCAGGGCTCTCATTGTGACTTGTGCTGGGCAAAGGCAGACGGCGGGGAGATGGGGGAAGCTGGACGAGGGATCCTGTGAGGGTCCCCAGCCTCAGTTTCCTCTCCAGGAAAGCAAAGTGATTGCGAGTACGGTGGTCGAGTCCGGCGGGAAGATCCTCATGGTTATTTTTATTTGATATTAGTAAAAGGTTAGGGGTCAGTCACAGCGATGGCTTTTGTTGGCCATATCATGGGGCTGATACTTAACAAAACGTTCACACCTTTGTAGCTTTTTTTTTTAAAAAACTAGAGATTGAATCCGGGGTCTTCACAGTACACCACCTCACCGGCCCTTTTTTATTTTGAGGCAGAGTCTAAGTTGCCCACACTGGTCTTGAGCTTGTAATCCTCCAGCGTCAGCCTTTCTGAGTGCTGGGATTACAGGCCTGCACCCCAGTCCTTTTATTTTGAGAAAGGATCCTGTTAAATTGCTTGGTTTGACTTTATATTTGCCATCGTCCTGTGTGGGTCTCTTCAGTCAGCCAAGATCATAGGTGTGTATCACCGGACTCACTGCCTTGGGCCTGCAGCTGGAAGTCCCATGGCTGCAGGACTGGGGTCCCATAGGCTGGGAGGTACCTGGATTCTTGTCCTGGTTCTGCCTGGGGTGGGCTCAGAGAACCCAAGGTGTCACTGTCTCTTGGACCAAAGTGGTGGCCGTGTTGTGAATTGTAAAGTGACTCAGGATGACTGTGGGCCTCCGCTTTCCCAGTGGGGGACAGAAAAAGAGCTTTCCTGCTCTGGGCCCTCCTTGCTGTCATCCGATATGGTGGGTGACACTTAGGTCTGTCACTGGGTCCAGAGTTGCCTGGGCTCTGGGTATCGGCTCCTTCACAGCTCTTTCTTTTCAGCTCCGTGAATACAAGGTGGTGGGGCGCTGCCTGCCAACTCCCAAGTGCCGCACACCACCTCTTTACCGCATGCGGATCTTCGCACCCAACCACGTGGTTGCCAAGTCCCGCTTCTGGTACTTCGTGTCCCAGCTGAAGAAGATGAAGAAGTCTTCAGGGGAGATAGTCTACTGTGGGCAGGTAAAGGAGACAGTGGGCTCATGCTCCCCTGGGGCCGCTGGCTGGGGGTGGGGTGAGACCTCTCCCCCCACCCATACCCACACCTGTCACCTGTACTGGTGTGCCATGGGGGAAGTGGAGGGTTGGAGCTGTGTCAGTCTTGGGGGACAGTCCAGCCTGGATCACTCTTCACTGTGCGCTCTGGGCAAGGGAATTTCCCCTACTACCTAGCATGTTCCTGGAGGAGTCCTTGGGTACAGGAACGGGACACTGAGGCAGGAGAATCTGAGGGGGGCAGGGCCTGCTGTCCAGCATCTCCCCCACCACTGGCCTCCGTCCCCCTATGCCAGGTGTTCGAGAAGTCCCCGCTGCGGGTGAAGAACTTCGGCATCTGGCTGCGCTATGACTCCCGCAGTGGCACCCACAACATGTATCGCGAGTACCGTGACTTGACCACAGCAGGTGCCGTCACCCAGTGCTGTAAGTGGCAGGGCTGGGGACACCTGGGGGCCTCGGAGACCTGGTTCAGGGCTCTGCCCACGCACAGGCCAGGCTCCTTCCCACTTGCACCTCCACCGAAGAATCACTGCTGCTTGTAGTGGTGGTTTAAACAGAGGTGCACACAGCAAGTGGATTTTGTCGCCTTTGAGGGGCTGTGGCCGTGCCCGTCGAAGTGAATTTGGAGATTCTACACTCCTCAGGGCCAGGGGCTGTGAACCCCAGGCCAAAAGGCTGCCAGCCTGAGCACTGTGTCATGTCTCCCCCCCCTCCCCCCCTTGCAGACCGGGACATGGGCGCCCGGCACCGAGCCCGTGCCCACTCCATCCAGATCATGAAGGTGGAGGAGATCGCAGCCAGCAAGTGCCGCCGGCCCGCTGTCAAGCAGTTCCACGTGAGTGCTCAGCTCCCTCCCCACAGGGGCACGGCTGACGCAGGGGCCCTGGGGGGCACGGGCAGCCACACCTGGGTGATCCCTGAGCAGGCTCTGAGGGCCCTTACCCCTCTCCCCCCACAGGACTCCAAGATCAAGTTCCCGCTGCCCCACCGGGTCCTGCGTCGCCAGCACAAGCCCCGATTCACCACCAAGAGGCCCAATACCTTCTTCTAGGGGCGGCTGCTGCTCTGCCAATAAACCCAGGGCTGCTCCCCACTCCCTGCTGTTTTCTTACCAGTTCTACAGAGCACAAAAGGGGCCAGAGAGGCTGGCCACAGTCACCCCTGGCTGTGGTCCTGCAGGCTTCAACAGACAGCCTGCTGCCGGCCTGGCTTGGGCCCCAGATGTGTCCCCACCTTGTCCCCAAGGCCCCTCTCTGGGTCAGGACCCAGGCAGCTCGAATGCAGCTGCTGTAATCTGCCCTAAGGAGATTAGGGTCTGGCCGCGGGAGTGTCTCTGGGAAACGAGAATTCCAGGCACGAGCTAATCCCACCCTTCCAGGCCCTGGCAGGCTCCACCAGCCTCCTGTGTCCTTGCAGCCCTGTATGAGAAGAAACCGCTGGGCTGAGCAGGTCCCTGTAATGTCCCAGGAGCCACAGGTTGGAAAGGGGCACAGAGGCAGCCTTGCAGCCACCTTGGGGTGTCTACAGAAGAGACTTTTTGCGCCCAAGGAGGACCACCCATACCCCTCCTGCCAGTACCAGGCCTTGGGGACTAAAGAGTCCCTCAGGCTGGAATTACTTTTCTGTGAGGGAGGCCGAGTGCTTTGTACTTCAGTCTGCCCAGCGCTGGACTGGCTGTTGCTCCTAAAAATCTGGGCCTTTGTTCCTAGTCGGGGGGGTGTGTATGTTCCATCCTGGCATCACAGAAAGTTTTTGCCTCCTCAATTCATTAATCTTGTGAATTCAGGCACAAATATCTAGTTGTCCTGTGTAGCACTTCTCTCCCTTGTTAGTAATACAAGCTCCATAGGAAGGAATCCATTTCCCGGCCATCCTTTGAGTCAGGGATGGCCTTGTCGTACTAGCAGTAGCACTGGGTGCCATTTGTAGAAAATGATGGCTGGTTGGAGGGTGGGTACAATGCCCAGTACTCCAACAGCCATCTTGGGCCATGAGGAAATCATACTAGAGCGCCCAAGGGAACGAGTATGGGCACCTGACCCAGTGGAGTGCAACCACCTCCCACTCCCTGGACTGATGTGAGGGAGAAGACTCCAGTGTAATCAACAGCTGCTGTGTTAGACCTCCCTGCCTGAGTGGCTGGGCCAGGCACCGAGGGCTCAGGTAGGGCTGTGGCCACTCTGGGGGGATCTTACACCAAGCACCAAACCCAAAGGGTGGACTCAGCTCCACCTGGCTGGCCCTGCAGTGTGTCGCAGCTGCCTGTCACCCTGCATCTATCTTTGCATGTATTTACACACATCGTCCAGCCTCAGTCTCTTAGTGGCTTGAACTTGAGATCCTCCTGCCTCAACCTCCCAAGCAGCTGGAATTATGGTTGTGTGCCACCACACCTGGTGCTCCATCACAGCCCCATTGCAGGGACCTGTGTTGCTGGGAAGAGGGACACAGACCCTGGGCTACTTGCGGGGTCCCAGAGGTGGTGCGGTCCGCCTGTCTGTCACCCCACTCCCTGCTGCCCCACCCCACCCCCGGTGCTCCCGGGAACCGGGTGCCAGGCGTGGGCAGGGCAGGGGGCTTGGGGATAGACGACAAGCTGAGCGTGGGGGCGGGGTGCTCAGGCCGGTGGGGAGGTTCCAGGCCACCTCTGGAGCCCCTTGGCCGGGGATCAAATGCTATTGCAGGGTCCGTTGTCACTGCTGGTGCCCAGGGCCACTCAGAAGGTCGCGCTGGAAACAGCAGGTGTGAAGTCATTCCCCTCCCCACCGCAGCCTGCAGGCTTCAGGGGCCTGGGGTACCTGAGTTTGAGGTGAAGGTAGGCCGCGCGCCAGTCCGCTGTTTTCCTGGCCCTGCTGAGACTGGAATCCATCATGGAAAGAGTTCCAGGACGCAGTCCAAACCCACCACAGCTCCCCGCCTTGGCCATGCCAACCTTGATTAAATCAGACATTTCATGAGGCTCCTCACCTGCTCCTGAGTCTTCAGCGGCTCTCCAGCACGCTGAGAATCAAATCCACTCCTCTCCCGAGGCTGGGAGATGCCCCGTGACCTCCCTGTCTTCCCCCCCCCCACCCGGGTTTGTCCTAGCTGCTGCTCCAGGCCTTTGCCCTGGCAGATTCCTGCCCCGGAAGCACCTTTCCCTCAGTTCATACTTTGTTTGGTTTTGGTTTTTTTGTTTTGTTTTTGGTTTTTTGTTTGTTTGTTTTTGTTTTTTGAGACAGTCTTGATGTGTAGCCCAGGCTGGCCTCCAACTCACGGCGATCGTCCTCCCAGAGTGTACCAGGTGCTGGTATGACAGGTGTGCACCATCACGCCCCGCTCCTCAGCTCTGTCTCTGCCATAGGTCTCTACTCACAGGAAGCCCCCCCCCCCCGGCCCAGGCCATCATCTCTCTTTGCATTGCCCTCTGGAGTGGCTGGCTCAGTGCGATGAGCCGAGCCCACACATCCAAAACCCTGCTGCGTCCCAGCACCTGGCTTGGGCCCTGCACACAGTGGGCGCTTCATGAATGGGCCCCTCAGCCTAGTCTGGTTGCAACCTAGATGGCCCCCGGGTGAGGAAGGGCACTGCACTGCACCCTCCCTGGATAGGAGGGTTATTAGCATGTATCTGCATACATTTGTATACATTCACATTAGTTCTGAAGAGGATCCCCTACCGCCCCTCTCCATTGGCCACAATGTGCCCCGGCCTGGAAAAATGAAGTGGAAGGGGGCCTGTGTTCACCCTCCTGATGTGGCCGAGAAGGGAGAAGCGGATCCGCCCCGCAGGCCCGCGGGGTGGCGCTGAGGGGCAGAGGAGGTGGGAGGGGGCCAGATGAGCCAGTGGAGGCTGGAGAGGACACCGGGGCACCCTTCAGCCCTAGGACTCCTGGGAGGAGCGAGGCCAGAGTCCTCCGCATCCACCAAGGCGGCAGCTCCAAGGCAAAGACTTGTACTCGGGAATCGGGGTCTCCAGGGAGATGGCTCCATGCCACCGACAGGCCCCATCCAGGACCTCAGGACTGTACCCATCTGCCAGAGCAGTCAACAAATGAATAGTGTTCTTAGCCTGTGCTTAACCATTCCCCAGAGGCCAACTCATTCCCCTTTACAGGTGGGGAAACTGAGGCCTGAGAGAACCAAAGAGTACCCCAGTTCTTCAGTTTCCCCACTCAGGACTTGAGCCCCGATGGCCCTCCCCACGTGGCTGTGGGCAGAGAGTAGGTCTGGGGTGCCAATGGAGGATCTGCGCCCCAAGCCCTAAAAGGAACCTGGTCCTGTGGGGGAGTGAGCTCCCCGTCATCCCAGCATCCAAGCAATGAAGGCCAAACGGGACCGCGCGTTGCCCACCTGTCAGCAGGTGGTCGAGGACAAGAGTGGGGACTGGGGCGGCCTCCCCATGGTCCCAGCAGCAGTAGTCACCCAGTGGCCTGTCCCACCCAGCATGGAAAGGGTGCGGGTCGCGCCGCCTCTCGGTCTGGGGGCGGAGCCGCGCCGACCCGGAGCCCAATAAATCCGTAGCCCCAGCCTGAACCCGCCACTTCGAGCTCCACGGCGCCCATCCCGTTGTGTGCACCGAGCCCCGAGCCGCCCGGAAGGACAGACGGCAGGGCCCGAGGGGGACGCCGAGGAGGCCCCGCGAGCCCTGACCCCCGCTCCCCGCACCGATGCCGGCCGTCGACGCGGGGCCGCAGGCCACCTTCGGGCCCTGGGACTACGGCGTCTTCGCGCTGATGCTTCTGGTGTCCACGGGCATCGGGCTGTGGGTGGCGCTGGCTCGCGGCGGGCAGCGCAGCGCCGACGACTTCTTCACGGGCGGCCGGAGGCTGGGGGCGCTGCCCGTGGGGCTGTCGCTGGCCGCCAGCTTCATGTCGGCCGTGCAGGTGCTGGGGGTCCCGGCCGAGGCTGCGCGCTACGGCCTCAAATTCCTGTGGATGTGCCTGGGCCAGCTGCTCTGCTCCACGCTCACCGCCCTACTCTTCCTGCCGGTCTTCTACCGCCTGGGCCTCACCAGTACCTACCAGGTAGGCGAGTTCCGGGAACCGCGGGCAGGAGGGGGCAGCGAGGGCTCCGGGCGGGACGGGCGCGCACCTGCCCGCCCCGCGCCCTCCGCGCTCGACGGGCGCCCGCAGCCCGGCTTCAGCCGGCTCCGCCTCCCCGACGCCGAGCGAGGGGCATTGCAAGGTCTTGCTCAGCACAGGTGGAGCGGGTGGAGCGGCAAGGGTTGTGACCGGTATGCAGTGGGCGCCAAGAGCACCGGCCGCGGGCACGGGGTGCAGCGGCACAGCTCGGGAGCTCGCGCGGGACCCTCGGGCAAGAAAGCTCCGGCGCGCGAGGGCTGGGGAGGGAGGGCAGGAATCCGCAGGGCGGAGGAGGACCCCAGAGTCCCCGGCGCTGGAGTAGGGCAGTCCGGTGACCCCGCGTCCTCGGCTCACCTTCCAGTACCTGGAGATGCGCTTCAGCCGCGCAGTGCGCCTCTGCGGGACGCTGCAGTACTTGCTAGCCACGGTGAGCGGCCTCGTCCCCGCCCCGACCCCGCCTCGGCTCCGCCCCACCCGGGAAACGCCCACCCTGTGCTTCTGGCTCCGCCCGCAGCCCATCCAACCCCGCCCCCAGCAACCCTCAGCCTTTCCCTGGCTCCGCCCCGTCACGCAGGACCCCGCCCCAATCCAGGGCGGCCCTGCCCACACCTTCCTTCTGGCCCCGCCCCCTGCAGGTGCTCTACACCGGCATTGTGATCTACGCCCCTGCGCTCATCCTGAACCAAGGTGTGGCCGTGGGCGATCCCGGCAGGGGCCCCGTGGGAAGACGGGAGGAAGCGGCCCACGGTGGGAGCGGCCTCATGAGGGGCTTCTGCTTTTGCAGTGACCGGCTTGGACATCTGGGCGTCGCTCCTGTCCACCGGAATCATCTGCACCTTTTACACTACTGTAGTGAGTGGCCCGGGTGCCAGGCCCACGTGGGGTCCTGTGTGGATGGACTCTGGACAGCCAGCAGGCTCCCTCTGCCCCTCGTGTCCCCCAAACCCTGTCCTAACTGGGCCTAAGTTTCCACCTCTGTAATGCGAGGGGTCCGAAAAGCTCAGTGCTGAGAGTCCAAGGACGGACTGGCTTCCGTCGTGGCTGGATCCAGGGCTCCCACAGCTTCACCCCGTCCTTGTCCCCTCTTTCTGGACTCCGTCGGCTCCAGGCTGATTTCCTGCTGCAGAAAGTGATCTGGCTCCAAACGGGGGCGGGCAACAGTCTTCAAGGCCCCTTGAGCCCGCCGGAGTCAGAACGCCAAGGGCTGGTCCTGCTCTTCCAGGCCTTCTGCCTCTGGGGCGCTCTGATTGGCTAGTCCCGCGGTTGGGGGCGGAGCCAGTCTCCTGGGCTGCTAAGGAGAGGGGCGGGGCTTTTCCAAATCAAATCTCCAGAGCCGCAAGGAGAAGGCTGAGACAGGAAGGTCTGACGGGGAAAAATGACGTGGAATGATAGTGATAACAGAAGCCGGGCTGGGCCCACCATCCCTCGTCCGTTGCCCTGCCCTGCACAGACACGCGGCCCTCTCCCGCAGGGCGGCATGAAGGCCGTGGTGTGGACTGACGCGTTCCAGGTGGTGGTGATGCTGAGCGGCTTCTGGGCCATTCTCGCCCGCGGGGCCGTGCTCCTGGGCGGGCCCCGGCGAGTGCTCAGGCTGGCTCGGAACCACTCCCGGATCAACCTGTTGGAGTGAGGAAATGCAGAGGGAGGGCGGGGGACGGGGTGCAGGCTTGTCATCTCCGTGCCCTGGAAGGCTGAGGCAGAAGGATTGCAAGTTCCAGCCCAGCCTGGGCAACCGAGCAACTAGGGGAGACCCTGCCTCAAAAAATAAAAGAGCTGGGAATGTAGCTCAGTGGGAAGGCCTTGACTTCAGTCTACAGCACTGCAAAAAGTGAGGAGGAGATGAATAGGGCCAAGGAGATGGCGTCGCCTCTCTGAGCTCCTGGCTGAGCAGAGAAAGAATGGTTTTTAACTCCACAGGAGGAGAAAAAGATCATTCTGGCAAACTCCTACTTACCCTTCAAAACCCACTCCAGAAGTTCTTTAAGGTCCCGAATGGCTACCTGGGGCCCCCGAGAGGGTAATCAGTGTCACATCCTCTCACGGCTGCCTTGTGCTGTCCCCACGCAGCTTTGACCCTGACCCTCGGAGCCGCTACACGTTCTGGACCTTCGTGGTGGGCGGCACGTTGGTGTGGCTCTCCATGTATGGTGTGAACCAGGCGCAGGTGCAGCGCTACGTGGCCTGCGGCACGGAGCGAAAGGCCAAACTGTGAGTGTCAGAGACACGGGGACGCTTGAGGGACTCGCTGTCCCCTCCTCGGCCTGAGCCGCCCCTCCCCCAGGGCCGTCTTAATCAATCAGCTGGGCCTGTTCCTGATCGTGGGCAGCGCCGCCTGCTGTGGCGTCGTCTTGTTCGTCTTCTACAGCGACTGCGACCCCCTCCTGACGGGGCGCATCTCCGCCCCGGACCAGGTGAGACCCCCGCCCCCTTCAGTCAGACCCCGGGCTCATGCAGTCAGTCAACAAACGCACACCCAGCGCGCACTCCGCGCGCCGCGGGCCGGGGCGGGATGTGCGGGGCGGGACAGAGGTCTCAGCGAGGGGCTCCCCGCCTCAGTACATGCCCCTGTTCGTGCTGGACATCTTCGAGGACCTGCCCGGCGTCCCCGGGCTCTTCCTGGCCTGCGCCTACAGCGGCACCCTCAGGTAGGGGCGGCACCCGGGGGGCGGGGGGCCGCTGTCCCCGCCCCGGCTGAGGCCCCGTGCCGCGCAGCACCGCGTCCACCAGCATCAACGCCATGGCCGCGGTGACCGTGGAGGACCTGATCAAGCCGCGCCTGCCCAGCCTGGCGCCCCGCCGGCTCGTGCTCGTCTCCAAGGGCCTGTGTGAGTGCGGGCGCCCGGGGTGGGGGCGCTCCGGGGCGCGGCGCCCGCTGACGCTCTCGTCCCCACAGCGCTGGTCTACGGCTCGGCCTGCCTCACGGTGGCCGCCCTGTCCTCCCTGCTGGGCGGCGGCGTCCTGCAGGTGAGCCGGGCCGGACCCGAAAGCGGGTGATGTGCGTTAGGGAAACTGAGGCACGCGTGGCCTTCCCGAGGGCCCTCTCTCCCCGCGGGTAGCATGAGGCCGGAGAGACGGGGCGGTTCTGCCCTCAGCCCCACTCTCCCACCCACCCCGCCAGGGTTCCTTCACCGTCATGGGCGTCATCAGCGGCCCCCTGCTCGGGGCCTTCGTGCTGGGAATGTTCCTGCCTGCCTGCAACGTGGCGGTGAGGGGCTTGGGGGCGTGGCCAGGCGTGGTGGGGTGGACGAAGAGGCGAGAGCGGGGGTGAAGATGGGGCGGGGCCGGGGCGGGCTGGAGAGGCGGGGCAGAGACATGTTGTGGGCGGGGCTAAAGCACAGAGGGGCGTGGCGATGGGGGCCTGGGGCGGGACTTGGCGGGGCGGGCCTCGTGAGTGGATGAGGGAGAGGTGGGCGGGGCGCGGTGGCCGGTGAGGCCCCGCCCCTCACGCCAGCCCCGCCCCAGGGCGTCCTCTCTGGGCTGGGCGCAGGCTTCGCGCTCTCGCTATGGGTGGCCCTGGGTGCCACGCTGTACCCGCCCAGCGAACAGACCATGGGCGTCCTGCCGTCCACGGCGGCGGGCTGCGTGGTTGCCTCCAGCAACGCCTCGGTCCTTCTGGACCCGCTTCCCACTGTCAACGCCTCCGGGTGAGCGCGTAGGGGTGTGGGTGTGGGAGGCGTGGCCCGGGGGTCAGGAAGGGAGTCTGCGCAGGGGAGCAGAGCCTGGTGGAGGGGGCGGATGCAAAGGCCCTGCCGCAGAGCCGGCCTCGGCAGTGAGCTGGGATGGGAGTGCTGGAGGCCGGGTCAGAGGCACCTTGCAGCCAGGGGAACTTGATTCTCTTTTTTATTCAAATATAATATAAAACTAACCATTAAAAAGAGGAGCTTGTAGGGCTGGCAGTGCAGTTCGGTGCTACAGCACTTGCCTAGCATGCCCGAGGCGCTAGGTTCGATTTCCAGCACCACAAGGTGGGGGACTTGTAGTAAACTCAGGAGATTTATTCAATGATCGCCACTTCTTAACACAAGAAATGAAAGAAAGAAAGAGAGAGAGAGAGAGAGAGAGAGAGAGAGAGAAATCTTCACCACCCCGAAAGAATCCTCGCCCCCGTTAGCAGCTACTTCCCATTTCCTGCCTCCTCCCAGCCCCTAGCAGCCACCAGGTCCCTCAAGGTCCACCCATGGTTACAGTGGGGATTTTGCTTGTGTGTTTTAGTTTGGCATTGGTTTTTGGAGACAGGGTCTCGCTATGCGGTGCAGGCTGGCCTCTAACTCCCCAAAATCCTCCTGCCTCAGCCTCTTGAGTGCTATGGTGACAGGCTCCAGCTCCGGCTCCGCAGAGTACCCGGGGCGGCCCGCTCCAGCTCACAGTTTCTACGCCATCTCCTACCTGTATTACGGAGCTCTGGGCACACTCACCACCGTGCTGTGCGGAGCCCTGGTCAGCTACCTGACAGGTGAGAAGGATGCGCAGCCTCCTCCAGGGCCACCCCGTCCCTCTGCCTGGGCCCGCCTCGGGGAGAGGGGAGCACGCGCCTTCTGCGACCGGCCGCTGTCACCCTCGCGACAGCACTGTGGCTTGCACGGTGGGGCTCATTTTGCGAAAGCAAATGGAGCGGCCCAGCGCCCCCAAGTCCAGCCACAGGCGGAGGTGGGGCGGGGCCTCGGCGCTGTCCGCGGTGCTGAAGTGGCTTTTCCTCTGGGAAGTAGCCACTCCGCGCCCCTGGGGAATCCCCAAGGTCACTAAGAAGCAGAAAGAGACACCAAGCCGGGCGTGGTGGCGCGCGCCTGTCATCCCAGCACTCGGGAGGCTGAGGCAGGAGGATCGCCGCGAGTTCGAGGCCAGCCTGGGCTATGTAGTGAGTTCAAATCCAGTCTGACTGCATGGCGACACCCTGTTTCAAAGGAAAAAAAAAATAGTGATAGAAAACAGACTTTAAATTCCTCAGGCTTTTATTGAGCTCGTCTCAGTGCTGCGTACCATTCCAGTAATCCGGGACCTAGCCAGCCATTGATCTATTACAATCATTCACTGTGCAGATGGGGAAACTGAGGCTTAGAGAGGCATAGAGGCTTGTGGGGTCCTCCAGGGGGGTGCTCTGGGAGCAGGGATGCAAACCCATCCTGCCCAAGGCCCTGGGTCTTCCTGCTCTACCCAGGCCCTTCACCACACACTCCGCCCTATTCATGTCCCTCAGGCCCCACCAAGCGCAGCACCCTCGGCCCCGGGCTGCTGTGGTGGGACCTTGCCCGGCAGTCGGCGTCAGTGGCCCCCAAGGAGGAAGTGGCCACCCTGGATGACAGGCTGGTAAAGGTGAGTCTCAGCTGGGCTACCAAATGGGGCGCAGACAGGTGGCCATGCTGTAACTCAGGGAGGACCATGTGGGGCCAGACTGTGTCCTCACCTCCAGTGGGATGCCGCAGGTGCCTGCGGTTCATCTCCTTACAGACTTTTTCTTTTTGACACAGTCTCACTATGTAGCCCAGGCTGGCTTTGAACTGATGACGATGGAAGGCAGGAGCTTCAGCCTCCATCCCAAGGGCTAGGACGGCAGGCAGTGCATGCCACCCAGCCCAGCTATCTGCCTGCTTTTTACAATTTCTTCTAATCTAATCTATAACATGGAAACTGGTTTGCCCTTAGGCTATTGATATAAAGTCTCTTCCGAAGATAAAATTACTTAGCTCCAGTGTGAGCCAAGTTGGAGATCTTACATAAGAAGCCCCACAGGGCCGATGGCTCTTGGCCAGAGCCATGTGACTGCTAAACAAATGCCCTGAGTTGGGCTGCACTGTCGCTGGGGATCTGATCCCTTCTCTCCTGGGGGAGATGAAAGCAAGGAAAATAAAGTGGGCAGTGCCCAGCGGGTGAGGAGTGGTGAGATAACAGACAGGGTGCTGGGCCCGAGCAGCCTCAGTCAGCCGGAGCGGTGGGGTGGGGCTTTTAGAGGAGACACTGAAGTACCCCAGCGAGCAGGAGGCATGCAGGGACAGCTGGTGGAGGGCATCACAGCAGGTGCAAAGGCCCTGCA